>JAQZBX010095329.1:0-11926 GCA_029593785.1 Cabassous unicinctus
CCTGCCGTGAGGTTGCTGCATCAGCCCACCCCACAGCTCAGGCCGGCCTGCCCTCACAAGGAGGCCTCGGGATGCGAACCCGGGCCTCCCATATGGTAAACGGGGGCTCTATCCACTGAGCCACACCCGCTTCCCTCAAAGTAGGTATTCATTTAATACATAAATGCTAAATGAATAGATGGATGAATAAAAGAGACAACGAATGAATGGATAGATAGATGAAATGGATGACAGCAGTGGTTTTCAGGTTTCACAGGAGACACAAGCCTTGATTAAAACAGCAAGTGATGATTTTAGGACTGGTCCCAGATCTTCCGAAGCCAACCATCTTTTCCTTTGCTGAACTTGTTTTGGTTCACATTTGTGAGATGACAGATTATCTCAGCTGGATTTTACAGGCCTCTGTGAAATTGGTTTAACACTTAATTCAAAGCTGTCTTGTGCTTTCCTGTGGTTGTCAGGGATGTGACAAGGTTCCAGTCATCTGGTCCTCCACCTGCAGCTCGCAGGAGCAGGTGCTCTCTCTTTCCTCCTTGGCAGTGATGACTCATGGACTCTGCAAATGCTGCTGAGTCTCTGGTCTTTAAAGGGGGCTGTGTTCCCTCTGTCCTAGGAGAATCTGGTGATCGGAGTGGAAGAGAGGAACACTGTGCTTTGAGATCAGCCCCAGTCTGTCCCTAACCTTGACAGCTGCTCATGTCATGCAGGAGGTACCTCATGGCTATCCAGAGGACATGGCTAGGGACCACACAGGTCACTGGTCCAGGTCAGGAAGACACTGCATCCCTGAGTACTTAGTGTCATTTTGTCTTGGAGGAAAGTGACTCATTTCATAACAACTTTTAACACATGCATTGCAAAATATTTTGTCTCCCTTAACTATTAACTGTGCTTTAAATACCACTTTTATGAGTAAAGGGAGTGGTCAAACTCCCTTTATTTGTTGTGGAGGTTGTGGAATCACCACAGTTTATAACTGGGGCACCTTAGGAAATGTCTCATTTGGTTCCCCTTTACAAGCTAACAAGTGATTCCCTCATACATTAAACAATCCAGCTTGTGCACTAGGAGCGGTTTTGTGCACTAACATATAAGGATAAATAGGACATAATCTCACCCTTGTGGGGCTCACCCTTTAGAAGACAGATGGGTAACACCTAATTACACTGTAGACTAAGTGCTAAGGGGGAAAAGATTCAGGACATGGGGCAGGTGGTGCCAGAGCCTGGGGGGCCTGGGAAGGTCTTATAGAGGAGGAGAACGAGAACTCAAAGATGCTGCAAAAGCCATAGAAGTCCATTGACACCGAGATTAAGTGAAACTAGAGAAAGGGTATTTGTGGCCCAACTTCAGGTCTGGGGATCGATTGAGGACTGCTGCGCACTGGACAGAGGTGTCAAGCTGGGCTGCTGCACTGCCAGTGGAGAGGAGACTAGTAGCTCCTTTTGAGCAGAGGCTCATCTAAGATCCAGTAATAAATAGTCACCAAATAGTATTGCAAGTTCTGAAGCAGGGAAGGTTTTCATGTTATGCTAGAATGGGCAGATCTGTTAACCACTTCTGCTTTTTCATAGAGGTTATAACTTCTTTCAGGCATGAAGTCTTCATACATAAAGTTCTACACATATGTGTTATTTTGGCGTTGTCTAGCTCACTGTAATTTTAGACCTCTGAGAGCAGGGGAAGCAGCTCACAGAAAGAGAGAACAAACAAATATGTATGCCAAATCAAGACCAAAAACAAGTAGAACATTCAACCAAGAGATTATCCCAGGAAGTACCAGGCATGCAGGGTTCCTTCTAATGTCTGCCCACTTTGTGTTCCTCCTGACCCAAGGCCACTCTTCCTGTGTTGGTTTTCAGACTTTTCTTTTGATGTCTTCAGAATCAAAATTCCTCCTATTGGCTACATTAAGGGAGGTTTTCCCATTAATCTGTTTATATGTCAGATTTCATAAGACAGAAATACTCTGCCTACACCATCCATTTATCTGCAGGTGGCTGAAGGCATCACAGTGTTGAGATGCCCCTAGCTCCTGGCTCTCTCCATGGCCCTCCCCATCTCTCTTCCTGCCAACATAGATCTGGGCAGCTAGGAAGCAGGGCATGTTCCAGTCAGGGTTGGGCAGCAGGGACAGAGAGTCCTAGCATTGTAATGAGACAAAATCCGGAGGCCCAGCACAGGTTCTTTGAGCCTCAAAACTCAATCATGTCTACCTTACAGGAGAGAATGAACATGAAAGGAAGTGCCATGTGCAGGACTTGGCATAAGAGGCTCTGAGTAAATATTAGAAACCTGCCCTTTCCCTCCAGATGGCAGAGACCTACACGAGTTGTGTGCCTGTGTAATCACCTGCTGAATAATGGCACAGAAAATGTGTCTTTTTCTTTTCTCAGATCTGTTTCATGCCACTGAAACAATGGTTAGGGTGAGTTGAGAACTGTAAGATGAGGATTTGGAAGTACAGCTCTACTGAACAAAAACCTTAGTTCTGTCACACCTGCCTCTATCTCCCCAGGTGTGTCCATGTGCACTCTTACCTGGAACAGCTGGAAATAGTGGGAAAGAGTGCTTTTTTGGAGAGAGACAGACCAGGATCTGAGTCTGGCTCAACTCTTACTATCAGGCCATGGGAGTATTATTAACCATTCTGAATCTTGGTTTCTTCAATTGTAAAATGGGAATGTTAATAGGCATGTTGCAGTCTTGTTGGAAAGACTAGAGATAATGTCTGGAAAGCATATAGTCAAAGCTGGTGTTCCTAGTATAATTATGGGTGTAAAAGTATACAAGGTAGCAGGAAAATGATTTACATTGTATTATTATTTACTCTACTGGAGAACTCTAAAAGAAGAAAAATTACAAAGTAATAGAAAATGATATATGAGAATACTTTGTTATTTATATGAAATTACCATTGGAAAAAACTTATTAACATGCCAGATAGGTGTTGTTATATTTTATTTGGTTACAACAGTAACCCATTCTGTGTTTGGTAGCATTATCAGCTCTTAGTTTTAAGAAAATTTTGAGAGAGCACTCTTAGATCTAGGAATCTTCCAGATGTTTTGTAGAAGATCCCAAATCACTGATTTGGTTCATATGCTCTGAGAGGGAAAATATTTTATTTCCTAGTGAGAGAATTCATTTTTACATTGATTTTTTCCCCCTTACATTATTCAGGTATGCAAATTCTTTATCAAATACTTAACTTATTGTACATTTGCATCAAGCTCAGTGATTTTCCAAAAAACAAAACAAAAACAAAAACAACAACAACAACAACAAAAAACCAACATAACATTTCACAGGTAAGGGAGTAATTTCAATTTCCCTTTAACAGGTGAGAAAACCCCAAAGGATAGTATCATAGAGAGCCCTTGGATCTCTGAATCTTTAGGTCACTCTACCTCTCCAACTATATACACCCAAGAAATGTTGCCCTGTGTAGCAGTTTGGTATTATTTATGAATTCAAAAATAGATATTGGATTATGTTTTTGAACTGGTCTGTCCCTCCGGGCATATTAGATTGGATTGGATTCAGAGGTTTCACTTTTACTTGATTAAATAATGATTAAGGCTTTGATTGGGCCACATCAGTAGGATATTGAGTCCCCGCCCCCTTGGTGGGCAGGGACTCACAGAGAAAACTACATGGCAGAGCAGAGGAGTTAGTTGGAGGTTTAATGCTGGAGCCCAGGAAGTAAGCACACAGAGGAGGAGAGAGAAGACTCAATTAGACATGACAGAGGCCCCGGGAAGAGAGAGATGAGTCATTTGCCTGAAAGTCTACAGCTGGCCTTGTGGAGATAATGGAGCAGCTGAAACCAGAGAGAAGCCCCAGGAAGAGAGGAACTCAGGAAGCCTGAACCCTTGCAGATATCGGCAGACATCTTGCTCCAACAAGTGACAATAGACTTTGGTGAGGGAAGTAACTTATGCTTTATGACCTGGTAACTGTAAGCTTCTACCCCAAATAAATACCCTTTATAAAAGCCAACAGATTTCTGGTATTTTGCATCAGCACCCCTTTGGTCGGCTAATACACCCTGTAAATGGAAGAGAGCCTGTATGGAAAAGAGTTGAAACAGTCTCAGTGTCAGGAATAATGCTAAGCAGTTCTCACTTTCTTCCAGTTAGTTAGGGAGGGTCACTGAGTTCCATAGCCTTACTCTGGAGGGTCAGCTGAAGAAGCAGTTTGAGAATTTTGGAATTATCACTTATTTTCATGCAAAAGGTGGGCAATACCATTAAAGCTAAGGAATTCTAGGTTTAAACATTGGGCACCCAACAGTTAAGGGTCAGATGAACAGCTGTGGGATTTCTTCATGGATTTCACTGCTTAGCTTCAGAATGACATCTGGACTTCAGAATAGATTGTTTTGAGCTTGACCATGAGATAGAAGGATAATTCAGCAGAATGATGCAAGCTGGTTAGTTTTATATTAAGGGGCAAACAATCAAAATATTCCATCTTGTATAATTTGCCAGGAGTCCCAAAAGAAGCAAAGAATTTGATATGCCAATATGGTTAAGGACCAGTATGAGTTCCTCTTCCTGTCTATGCCTGCTTGGATTCTTGGAGCTCCCAAACTACATACCTTTCATGACTTCTCATTCAGATATTGCCTTAATCTGAGCGCTTGGCTCAGGCCTGTTCTTCCCACTGTGTTCCTCCTATGTTTGAACCACATGATGTCAACCTTATTGGACTCATTCTTTTCCATTTGCTTGGAGCCTAAGTCTTTTCATCTATGGCCCTGGCTCCTTCACCATCATGTTTTGGGTGTTCTTTCTGGGCATGCTGCTTTCAGCTAACTTGGGGCCGAGGGAGCCTCAAAAAGACCTACCAGGCTCTTATAAATTCCTCAGTGAGGCTCCCTTTTACCCCAGCCCACAGGGATCTCCTCTTTCTCCCTCTTACATGCTCCTGAGCTCTTACTCATTTATTGCTACTTGTAGTTTGTAGATATATATCTTATCTTTCCTACCAGGTCATAAGCTGTGGAAGAGAGCACTCAGTTTAAATGCATCTTCTTGTCCTCCAGCACCTTAGACATTGATTTGTATGTCATAAATCTTCCATCAGGACAGGCTACATAATTTGCAGGGCCTAGTGCAAAATGAAAGTACAGGGCATCTTGTTAAAAATTTATGAAGAATTTCAAGACGGCATGTGATGTGCCTCCGCCCAAAGTAATTGAGGATTACTGATTATGATGAAGATTAATACTATTGCTTTCATATCTCCTCTTGGTTATCAGGACGCCATCACTTTTCATGATCTTGTTTCCTCAAATTTCCTACGTTTCTGGGTTTTATTGGAAAGATAGTTTGCTATCTCCGTAGTTATTTTTCCAACTTATGCTTATAGCATGAAGGTGTTGCCCTAGCTCTAGAATCCAAGTAAAGCATTATTTGTTTTTAAAATTATGTTGGTGACTGTCTAAAGTCATTTCTATTTTTCCCTCCTAATTAAATGCACTTTGGCCATATAGATGTATCTCAATACAATGGCTCCTGAACTGTAGGTAACTGAGAATAGGACATTTATAGGAGAGGAGGATTTGCACCTGCTGCATTAGATAGGCAGTGCTTTCAATCATCTCGCCCTTTAGCTTCTGGATGGCTCTGATACTCTGCCACCATATGCCAGGGAGGGGAGGCACAGGAGTTGCTGATTTGGAGAATGAAGTATATCCAAGCCTTGTGAGCACATGGGTTGAGCCAAGTGTCTGTTAGACAAAATGTCTTTTTCTTTCTCTTGATGATTTATGGTCATAATTACTATTATTAGGTGGCTGATATTTAAAATGAAATATGGTCCTTCTTAATTTTAGAGCAAATAACAACACAAATAAATTAGCAGTCAAATTAGCATATTGACTGGCTGGGTGAAATATGCACAACATTTGCAACTCTGGTAATAAATAACTTGAAATATTGCTGTTACTTTTGCATTTCTCCCGAAGAAGTGTTGGAGGTCTTTCTGATGTAGTTTTTCATCAGTTCCCTGGAATGGATCATATTAGGCACGCGCTGATAACAGGTTGTTGTTCCAAGGTTAGGATTCAAGAGTTAATTGCAATGCACATCTCATTCAAATCATGTCTACTTGTCAGCCATGCTTAAAGCAGAAGATGGAAGGCAATATGAAGGCTTTATTCTGGGTGCCTTTTCTAGCAGAGGTCTAGCATCTGCCCTTTACCATGTGACAAACACAGAATTCTTAATGTGAACGTTTTCCATGCCTGAGCCATGTATCTGCATTTGTCCCTGTATCCATTTCCTCCTTCAAGCTCTCTTTGTGGCCCTGGAAATGCATTATAATAAAACTGGGCATAGAGATGGAAGAAGAGTATGAACTTCCATGTTCATAGGGCAGTAGAAGAGGGAGTCAGAGCCATAGCCAGGGTCATCATATGAATCACTGGCTTCTGACCATATCATGGTTATGATCATTTTCTTCTAGGTTGCAATTTGTATAGTCTTAGACGTTTGCATGGTGAATAATCTTAGAGATCGATTAACCTGTTTGGATTGAATTATGTTTCTCCGAAAGACATGTTCAAGTTTTAACTCCCAGTACCACAAATCTGATTTTACTTGTAAATAGGATCATTGAAGATGGTATTAGTTAAGGTGAGGCCAAACTGATTTAGGGTGGACTTTAATCCAGTATGACTGGAGTTCTTACATTCGACACAGGGAGTAGGAGGTAGATGGGGAGAGAGATGGCCATGCCACAGAGGCAGAGATTGAGGTATGGCTGGCTGGCAAGCCACCACCAGAATGCTGTGGGCTTCAGAGAAAGCATGGTCCTGCTGACACCTTGGTTTTGAACTTCTAGCCTCCACAACTGAGACAAAAAAACTCCTGCTATTTAAGCCAGCTAGTCTATGGAACTTTGTTACAGCAGACCTGGGAAACTAAGACATAACCTAGTCCCTGGTTTACTGCTCATAATGCTGAGACAAAGGGGAGTCAAGTGACTCTCTCAAGGTCACACAGCTTTTGCGGGAAACTAGACTTGGAATGCAGGACTTCTAACTTCCTAATTCTCTTTCTGCTTTGCCAGCCTGTTTCTCACAAATGATTACTACAACTTTCCTTTCAGGTTACTTTTATCTTTTCTAAATCACGCTGGCTGGCTCAAATAGGTGCTGAATGAAGAAATAACTTGGTGAATGAGATAGGAATGGAGAAGAAAGGGAGGGAGTGTGGGAGTGAGAGTGGAGCTGTGAGAAACAGGAAAAAAGAATGGAGAAATGAACTAAATGCTTGGGTCAATTCATGGATGACGTCTATGAAAATCTGTTGAAATGAGATTAAAAAATTAAATCCTAATTTTCATGAGATTATATTACTATTTCATAAAAACAGGATCCTCGTTTAGAGTGGAGTCTCACGTGGTTCAGCTTCAAACGCCTGGTTCTTCACAGTGTTCTGGCTTTCTGTGGGCAGACTTAGGAGCCAGACTAACCTGGGTTTAAATGCTGAGCCTGCCACTTATGAGTGTTGGGGAATCTGGGCAAATGACAACTCCTCTAAGCTTCTGTTTTCTCATTTGTAATGTGGAGATTATAACAGCTAGGTCATAACATTGTTGTAAGGATTTTTATGTGAATTCATAATTCTGTCCTCTGTTAAACTCCTTTAGTCCTGGAATGATATTTATTTTTGTATCCCTTGTAGGTTGGGATTTTGTGCCTTGTTCAACTCATATTTGTTTAATGTAAATGAATGCTTTATAAGAATTTTAGAACAATTCCCTTCTGAAGAAGTTATTGATTGGAAACTTTAAAGTAATTCTGGGGAGTGAATTTTTTTTTGTAATTAATAATCTACTCCTAATTTATCAGTTCCTTTTCATTCATTCATTTACTCTTGAGCTCCTGCCACGTGCTAGACTCATGGGTAGGCATAGAGGAAATGATAGGGGATAAAAAGACAAATTTTAAATGGTTCCTAACATTGAGAATCTCACACTCAAGAGAGGATTGTACAATAATAATGCAATGGAGTAAGTATTATAATGGATTCTGGACAGAACTGATCTGTGAGGCTAGTCAAGGACTTTTGCATTGGTTCTCAATGGATGAATAGGAGTTTACCAGTTGGGGAAACAGGAGGAAAGGCATTATACAGTCCCAGTGTTGTTCATAATACAGCAAGCTTCATTTGGCTCATGGCCCATAGCATGGGTGAGAATGTGGCCATTGGGGCCACTCCTCTCCCTGGAGACTGGCACTCATCTGAGTATTGACCGTGCCTGTCCTACCCCATGTGGCTGCAGCGTTCATACCTCTCACTTGACACAGCTCACCCTTCCTAGGGTTGATGTTTCTCTTAATGTCCTTTCTCTGCTTGTAAGGTGAACTTGAATACAGGGCAGGGTACCAGCCTTCTCTGATCCCACGCAGTGTCCCCCCACCATAGGTAAATGTGTTTGGCATTGCGTTCCACCTTCACACTGCATGTGGAGTTTTCCAAGTGAGCTTTTCTTGGTGGGGGAAGAAGCCCCAAGGTTAGGAGCTTCATCTCTTTCTGCAGAGCATGTGAATCAAAGGATAGCTGTCCCTGACCCCTGATGTCTCTCTATTCTTTTCCTGCCTACTATTTTCTCTTCTCCTCTGCTCTCCTTTCATTTTCTTCCTTTACTTTCTTCTTCTCTCCCTACCCCCATCTTTTCTCTTCTATCTGATCTACAGTTTTGTCCAACTATAGTTTTAACTTCTAACAGTGCAGTGCAGCCTCTCCTTATCGAATATGGGTGCTCCTTCCTCCCTCTCTAACCCTCTCTTCTTTCTCTATTCCTTGGCAGCAAAGGTAGGCTGATCCCTTTAGTCATGCAGGTACTATGTCTTAGCATACAGTGGTTAAGAAAGGCGCCTGAGTCCTACTCGGTTTTTAATGCTCCCTGTGTAATTCTCTTTCTTGTGATAACACTGACTTCAGACTCACTCAGGAAACCCATGGGTCTGGCTGAGTTGGGGAGCGAGGCATGTGGTATAATGGCCAAAAAAGGGTGTCGGCGTGGCTCACCCATTTCCACAGACTCACGCTCTCTCTCCTGAGTTCACGTGAAAGGGCCACCTCCCTGCAGATGGACTGTCTCTGTTGCACGGGAGTGAGAGGCCGTGTTCTGATGTGAGAAGTCAGTCCTCTCACTGACTCAAGCCAGGGGCCTGTTGTTCACACAGTATACTTCAAAAAGTCAAATCAAGAGCCTGTTTTGTCATTTTGTACTGTTTCTTTTAGACTCATGAGCTGACCAAATGCAATGGGCTCCAGTAGACGTATTCTTCTTTCTTCTACTGATTTCTTTTTTCTGTTTTTTTCTTCCTAGGCTGCTTGTTTGAGGATGACCTTTGCAGATCATCTGAGGTCTGTGTAAACGGTAAGTGTGAAGGTCTTGGATGACACGTTGCTGTTTCTTTGGATTTGCCTATATCCTGCCAACCAAATGCAATTCCAATTAAGGGCTTCAACTGTTGAGCATGAAGTCTGGTCACAAGCCCTGCCTGAGTGGGTTCTGTTTTGTTCATGCTTCTTATGAGACTAGTACCGTTGAAATTTCTCTTCATGTTTTATTTTTATGAAGGGGAGAAAATGGAAAATTAATCGAAGTAGGAAATATTCTTTTTATGTATATGTGTATGAAATATGTATTTATATCTATATCCCAATATTTTTGTTACCTTTTAAATTTATTTATTGATTTCACTATTTTAATATTGTAATATATATATATAACAAGATGTTTTCCATTTTAACCATTTTCGAGTATACAATTCAGTGGCATTGATTACATTTAAACTGTTGTGCAACCATCACTACTATCTATTTCCAAAATTTTCTATCACCTCAAACAGAAACTCTGTACCCATTAGGCCTTAGCTCCCATTCTCCCTCTCCCAAACCCCCAGCCTCTGGTAGGCACTATTCTACTTTCTGCTTTTGTGAAATTGCTGATTTTTTGATACCTCATATAAGTGGAATCGTGCAATATTTGTCCTTTTGTGTCTTGTTTACTTCACTCAATGTAAATAAGGTTTATCATTCCTTTTTATGGCTGTGTAATATTCCATTGTGTGATATATCCCAATATAGTTGGTAGAACACAGAGCCATCAGTGATGTCTTCCCTCTCATTCTCAAGAGAGGAATCATCTAGGTTGAATATGTCCTGCTGCTAAAGTTCATTCCCTGGACCCCCGTCCCCACCCCCTGTCCAGTTTGCTGCTTCCCTACTTTGCTGCACTCCACCCGTTCTTGCTCTCTGTCAGTAGGCAAGTTTTTCATCCTTTATGCTACCTATTTTTTCTCATATTAGAAAGATAAGAAAACGTATTTGGCATTTCGTGTATTCAGGTGAGGGTCAAAGTCCACAATGGCAGCAGTTAAAATACAGGAGGCAGGAAGTCCTCCAAGTAGTAAGCCACTGAAAGGGACTGGACAAATATTCTCTCCTTACTCTGCCTTTCCCTGGAAAGGAAGCCTATGCTCAGAGAGAGCTTATCACACTGCCTTGGAAGAAGCAAATAATATAGAGCTTGTTTGATTGGCGGAAGGTGGGGCAATATTCAATTTGATAGTGGACCTTCAAACACTAAGAGGAGGGTGTGTTAAACCAGATTGTTCAAAATGATGTTTTTTTGTGTTATGGCTGCTTTTTACAAAGTCAGATTGGAGCTGTACATGGGATACCAGCTAGCACGAGAGACATTTTCTCTTCTCTCAGCTCACTGTCTCTACTCCCTGCAAGGGGCACAAAAAAGTTCTCATCCCTCCCAGGAGCCTACCTGAATCAGTTTATAACCTGGCAAAAGAGTTCCTCTTTCCCGCCCCTAATTATCTGCACAAACATGGGTGCATGTGGGTCAAAGCCCCCATCAGCAGAGGAGAGGGCAGTGCCTTGATGGAGCCACATCCCACATCTCTCCCCAGCTCACCGACTTCCTGAGTGGACCGACCATTTTGTAAAGTCTGCGACTTAGGTCTTCTATGCACGTGGGGTGGCGGATTGAGCAAAAGGCGCCTTTCTAGACTGAGCCTTGCCTGAATTCTGCTTGTCATTGTTGTGGAGCCAAAATATGACATTGATTGAGAGTCTGAAAGGCAAAAACAATGGGCTGTGTGCATCCTGTGGTGATAACAATCCTAGATCATAGACTGTAGGATCTCAGAATTGGGAAAAACTGTATGAGTTTCTTTGTGTCCTGGCAGCTCATGTCCTGGCAGGAGGTTGGAGCTGACAGTAGAAAATAATAAAGGAAAAGAGCAAATTATTGACAGTTATGGAGTGTTTGTTATGTTTTTCTTTTCTATTTTTTTGTTCTGTTTTGTTTTTTGTTTTTAGAAGTCTGTCAAGATTGTGATAAGGGGTGACGCGAATTAGAGGAAAATTACAACAGAAACTCAATAAGCATGTGAGATGAAGTGTCTGTAAAAGGTACATGACCTGGAGCAGCTGCATTAGCCTACCCACACGCTAACTCCTCCATCTCAGTGGGTCCTGGCAAATGAGTATGCTCTCCTTCTGTATGCGGCGATCTCTTTCAGGGTGCCACGTTTTGGGCTCCTTTGATGGGTACTGTGTGCAGCTAGTGTGTTGAGTAAGGGTTTAAAAAAAAAAAAAAAAAAAAAATATATATATATATATATATAATCTGCCTGGACTCAATGGATTTTGATTATAAAGGAATCAGGTATATGTGCATGTATGTATTTAATTTAATTGGAGACATGAGTACAATCAGCAAAATAAGAAAAGCTTATAACTAATTTTCCTTCCTATTTCTTTCTCTTTGACAAAAAGCAGGCTTGGATGTCAAGTCATAATCATTCTTAGTTTTTTTTTTTCTTCCCTAACCTTAATTTGCTTCCCTAATATGGAATTATATTAACATTATATTAAAAGAA
>JAQZBX010095330.1:0-11908 GCA_029593785.1 Cabassous unicinctus
TTTTTTTTTTCAAAAAATTATTTATTTATTGCCCCCCACCACCCCAGGCCGTTGTTTATTTGGTTTTTGTTTGCTTGTTTTGCACTCGCTGTCTGCTCTCTGTGTTCTTCTGTGTCTGCTTGTCTTCTCTTTAGATGGCACCGGGAACCCATCCTGGGACCTTCTGGAGTGGGAGAGAGGCGCTCAATCTCTTGTGCCACCTCAGCTCCCTGGTCTGCTGTGTCTCTTATTGTCTCTCCTCTTTGTCTCTTTTTGTTGTGTCATCTTGCTGTGCCGGCTCTCCGCATAGGCCAGCACTCCTGTGCGGGCCAGCATTCCTGCACAGGCCAGCTCTCCTGCATGGGCCAGCACTTCTGCACGGGCCAGCACTCTGTGTGGGCCAACTCTCCGCTCGGACCAGCTTGCCATGCGAGCCAGCTTGCCTTCACCAGGAGGCCCCAGGAATCGAACCCTGGACCTCCTATATGGTAGATGGAAGCCCAATCGCTTGAGCCATATCCATTTCCCAAACATACTTTTTTTGATTATGCTGTGTGTGGTGATTTCAAGCTGTATGTACCCCAGAAAAATGTTTTCTTAAATATAATCCAAAAAATATATATATATATAATCCATTACTGAGGGTGTGACCCCATTTTATATAGGACATTTTGATGAAGTAGCTACAGTTAAGGTATGGTCCAGCTCAATCAGGATGTGTCTTAATGCTATTATTGGAGTCCTTTATAAGTGCAATGAAATTCAAACAGAGAGAAAGCCACAGAGGGAGCAGCCAGAAGCTGAACATCAATGGAACCTGGAAGAGAAAGGAGAGACCAGGAGATACTGCCATGTGCCTTGCCATGTGACAAGCTAAAAGCAGCCAGCCCCAGAACACCAGTCTTTGGAAGAAAGCACTGCCTTGATGGTGCCTTGATTTGGACTTTCTTTTAGCCTTAAAAACGTGAGTAAATAAATTCCCATTGTTTAACTGGATCCTTTTCATGGTATTTGCTTGAGCAGCCCAGGAAACTAAAACTCCATGTTTCCACCCATGACCCTGACTCTAGATACCATGTCACAGGGTTTAGGTCAAATACATATCCAAATATGAATATGCACTCAGAGGAGTGAAAGAATATAAACAGTAATATTATTTTCAAACCTTCGCTTTTTTCCCATCTACTTTTAAAACTAAATAGATTATGTATATTCATTACTTGGGCTTCAAAATAGTTGTTCATTTTTCCAATTTAGTCAAATCCACTATAGAAATTTCCAAATTAACTACTCTACATTTTAACACATTCAACCAGACTTATCTTTGAATGAGTATTCTTATAACTGCACTAACAAAGAGGAATAGGTCATGCCCCAATTCGCATTAAGAAATTGCTGAACACAGACAAGTTTCAGTAATTAAATGAGATTAGCTGTTGTCTGCTTTCTTAAATAGTGTAATTCAGAATCTGCTTTATGCCCTAACAGACTCTTGCACCTGGTTAGCCCCTGGATCCAATTTGGAGTGGCAAGCATTTCCAGTCTGCAGGAAAATGGTTAACACACACATGGCTTTTTTCGTGCTCTGACTGGTTATTAGTCATACCCTTCACATATCCAACTTTGTATTTCTGCCAGAACCAGACATAATGGAATTTTCCACTTGTGAGAAACATTAAAATGCTAATTCAAAATTATTTTGTTTTCTTATCACTGTCACTAAAGCATTTAGCAAGGCAACAAACACATGGTGGGACTAGGTTTGTTGCTGGGATAAAATGAGATAATATATGTGAAAATGGAGCCCAGGCAGAATGAGCAGAAATTAGGCAAAAGACTTATAAGTGCTGAAGGCTTTTCTCTGAGTTAAGGGGGAAGGAGCATGCAAGTCACCAGCTGCAGGGCTTTGTCTATGTCATATCATCACGGCTTAGACAGCTCTGCCCAATAAAACTTCCACCCTGCTGTGCACTACAGGAGCCATTTACTGCAGGAGGCTACTGGGTACTTAAAGGCAAGCCAGTGCAAATAAGGAACTGAATTTTTTTTTTATTATTTTAACTAGCCTGCATATATACAGCTACATGTGGCTAGCAGCCACCACACTGGACAGCACAGATAGAGTATCTTACTCCACAGTTACAGGAGAAGGGGTCACAAATCTGCAGAGAACTGACAAAAACCATAGATGTTGCTTGTAGTGGGGGTAGTCTCCCTGCAGCATTTGCCTAGAATTTATTCCTTTCCTCCCCAATCTGTGAGGTCAGATACATAGAGCCTTCCAGCGAGCTGACCACTGAAATCTAGGGATCAGAGTACATCAGGGAGACCTCTGAGACGTGAGAGTCTAGGAAACTCAGTGAATATTAGCTGCTACAGGAGCTATATTATTGGTCATGGTAGTCATCAAGACCACATATATCTGGTCCATGATCCTGTAACCAGGAGAGAGTATCTTAGAGACCTGGAGACCTGGCTCCTGCCCTGGGGACAGGTGGCCAAAAAGAAAATGCAACCTTAGAAAAGGGGTAAAAAATGCCAAGAAGGGAACACAAGTTACAACCCAGAAAACAAACTAGTATGGGAAAGATAAATGCAGGCCAGATTAATGAGGCGACCCAAACATTAAACAAGCTGATGAAGGAAGAAACAGTAATAACAAGAAAATGGTGCCAGTGGTTAAAGATTACACCCCTGTATCCTCCTCCTTCCAAAGTGCCTGCTTCCACTTGGGAAGTGTGGTTCAGTCTTACGCACTTAATCCTTCTCAGCCAGGGAGCCGTCTCCAGGTATTCCTGATTTTTCAATACCCCCTGGAATAGTGGAGAATAAAGATCCCTTTATAAGACTTAGCAAGGACTGGTAAATGTTTTTCTAGTTTCTGGTGAAGAACAACAAATCATAAGGGCAATAAAGCAAAACAACACCTAAGTAGTATTTAACACTGTTAGTTACATTGGTCAAATAAACTTCTATACAGTTCTCCCATATTGGAGTGTCAGTTCCTTCTAATCAATTTTTTGGTTTCCAAAGAATGAAGTTAAAGCTTCTGTGCAGATGTTCGAGAATGCAGGACACATGACCCATGGTGGACACAGCCAACTATCCACGACCCTGCTGCCCCTGGGCAGCCCCTGTTAGGTGATCAGGCCACTTTTTACAGAGACATCTGTACCAGCTAGCCCATGAATAGGGCCTGTTCCTGATAAATTGCTAGATGATCCAGTCTCAATAAGCACTTTGAAAGAAAGTTGTTTGTTAACAAATGTTTTGTCTGTTCTTTGCTATTTGTCCCAGCATTATGGAAATATATGGAAGAATGGGTAAGTTGTCCTCCAGCCTGCCTGCTCTTATTGAACACCATTAAATGCAATTTAGTCCGTTCTTCATCTAACAGAGTAATGTTTTTAAACATACAAATCCAATCATGTCAATGCTCTGCTTAAAATCCAACTTACTTCTTTTTTTTTCTGAGGTACCGGGGCCGGGGATTGAAACTGGGACCTCGTATATGGGAAGCAGGTGCTCAACCACTGAGTCACATCAGCTTCCCTGAGTTGGTTTTTTCGTTTGTTTGCTTGTTGGTTGTTTTTAGGAGGCACCAGCGACTGAACCTGAACCTTCCATGTGGGAAGCAGGCACTCAACCACTTGAGCCACATCTGTTCCCCCAACTTACATTTACAGAAAAATGAGATCCAAAATTTTTCCCATGACCTACAAGGCCCCATATGACCTGATCCCTTCCTTTACCTGCTCCTCCAACTTTTCTCCTGCTGTTCCAGCCATGGGTCCCTGGGCTTATTTATGCTGGCTTCCTTTCTGTTCCTCAGGTGTGGCCTGCCAGAACCAGTGCGGTGTGGAGGTTGGGTGTGTGGCCCCTGGGGCCTTTCTGTCTGGGTTCAAACCTCTTAGCTGTGTGACGGTGAGATGAAAAAGAAATAGTGCTTATACCTCAGGGTTGTTTGGATTGAATGAGTCGAAATGTAAAGGTGTTCCCAACAGTGCCTCACACACAGCAAGTGTAAGTGGTAGCTGGCTGCTCTTTTCCCACCTGAGAACCTTTGCACTTGCTTAGATCACTCTTTCCTGGTTCTTCTGAGTCTATTTCATCCTTTTTGTTAGGACTCAGCTTAAATATGACCACCCTATCCAAAGTAGGCCCCTCCAATACTCTCAAGCACTTCACTATTTACTTTCTTCAATGGCACTTATCAATATCTCTAATTATTTTATGTGTATGTGTATCTTTTATCTGGTCGTCTATTAGAACATAAGCTCTGTGAGGGCAGGGACCTTGTCTGTCATGTTCAGCACCCAGAACACTACTTAGCACATGGTCAGTATTTAATAAATACATGAAAACTGAATGAAATGATGGATAAATGAGACATGTAAGCACTTACTATAGGACCTGGCCCATAGCAGGAGTCCAGTTAATGGTAGTTTCCTATAACATATCACATTTCTAGACCCACTTCATCACTGTAAGACATCTTTCCTTAACTCACTTAACTTTTTTTTTTTTTACTATGATTAACAAGCTCCCCTTTAGAGCTGCTTGGTTACCTAGCAGTAGGCAAGCATTTCAGACTTTTCTTTTTTTTTCTCCCTCTATGGAAAACATTGTGCATTCACGCCTGAAAAAACAGAAAAGCTGTTGGCTCTAAACTGAAAAATAGAAATAACTCAAGACTCTCTCTCCTTCTGTGCTTCCTAACACATCGCTGTCTCCAGCCTGACAAGTCGTTCCTTACTACTTCTTCTTGCCTCACCTGTCCACTTGTCAGATATCAATCAGAACAGGGGCGAGGTATTTGGAAAGATTCTCCACCCCCACTCCCAAAATATGCATCATCAGCCTGACCCAATTGCCAAAACTCTTAAAATGCATTCCATTGTACAAT
The DNA here is from genome assembly GCA_029593785.1 of Cabassous unicinctus. Lineage (NCBI taxonomy): Eukaryota > Metazoa > Chordata > Mammalia > Cingulata > Chlamyphoridae > Cabassous > Cabassous unicinctus. The sequence continues at coordinate 4,886 of JAQZBX010095330.1, forward strand.
TGGAAAAGTGTGTTTTCATTCATTGTAAAATGTACCACACCAATGCAAGGTGTTAATAATAGGGTGGTTTATGGGAACTTTGTATTTTATGCATGATTTTTGTGTAAACCCACAACTACTCTAATGAAAAAATTCATTCCAAAAAAAAGAAAAGAAAAAAATGGGGGAAAAAAAAAAAAGTCATTCCATGAGCTGGATATTTAATGATAATAAGGAGTATTGCCATTTGATTTTTTAAAGTACAATGATGATATTGTCATTTTCTTAGCCTGGGTTTCCCTGGAAAGCAGAGGCTGAGACAGAGGATAGTGAGCTATTATTTTAATAGGAAAGGACAGTCTTCAGGAGTGAGGGACAAGGAGAGTGAGTCAAGGAAGACGAGGAAGCCAATAAAAGGATGCTTTATCATGGTGTCTGCCACTAAAGTGCAAGTGATGCTCAATCCTCCAACCAGCATCTTTGAGATGCTGATTGTCTCACGTCCCTCCTCAGGGACCAGGGAGAAAAGAGGAAAACTTTAACCGCTGACTCTCTTCTTCCACTGGTCTAAGATTCTCCACAGGCCTTAGCTCCCTTACTCCTCCAGGGACTTCTGAGAGGGACTGGGCCAGTTCCTCGATGTGGACAACTGGGGAACCCAAGCACAGAGGGCCGGAGGCCCTGTCACATCACGTAGAGTCCACTCAGGGCTGGAACAAGGAACAAGAGGATCTGATCATGCATACAGTGGTTATACTTTTTGCATAAAATCCTTCTCTTTTAGAGACACATACTGTACTATTTATGGAAGAAATTATATGACATCAGATAATTGGTTTCAAAATAATTTGGTTGGGGAGGGGAGGGAAGGAGTGGGGTTATAAATACTACAAAATTTACCATGAGTTGATAATTGTTCAACCTAGGTGATGCGTACAAGAGAATGAATAATCTTTCCCTCTCTACTCTTTACATATTTGAAATATTCAATAATAAAATGTGTTTTTAAAGAAAATTTGTTCTTTTGTGTCTTAGAAAATTTTCAGTCTTCCCAAGTTCCCAGTGGTAATCAGTTAATAAAAATGTTTGACATCAGGCCAAAAGATAACCATCTGTAAAGAAAACTAACCAAATCGAGGCAGAAAACTACATGGGCCAAGGGGGTGATGGTGGCACTAATGCTTCCAGAGTTCAGAGAAACGAGGTAAAGCCATAAGCCAGGAGGTCAGAGAGTCTCACGGAGGAGGTGCTACGGCAAGGAGACAGGTCTAATAATAATGGACGCACACCCCATGTCGGAATGAGGTCCCAAGGTCCCTGGAAATAGAAGGGCCAGCTGAATCAGCACCATGAGAGTTCTTATAGCATAGTCCTTAGGGAAATACAGTCAGGCACATTGGCTATTGCTCTTTGGTCCTCCTCAAAAACTCTGCAGTCAAGTCATGCCTTAGGCGGTCATTTCCCTCAGGCACCTGTCATACCTTTCCTGGTCTCTCCTCCCAGGTGGCAGTAATTTACACAATGCCCTTCATAATGTCAGTCTTCCACCAATTTCCAACTGCCAGCCCTAAATACAGCTGAGTTGCTGAACACACACAGTTCAGCAGATGGTGGTGGTGTGTGGTTTTGCAGTGTGCTGTGCTAAATAACCCTCACTGGAGCAGAGGACACAGTACCATGGGCTGTAATAGCTCTTTTTGGCTAAGAGCTCGTAAGAGCACCCAAAGCAAGGATATATATGTATATACTTGCACACATGGTGCACCAAAATGGATTATGTTATATGAGTATATTTTTATGGGAAATATTTCAGGAACAAAAAGTGTTATAATGAATCAGCCCTGAACAAGGTTAAATAGAGTATGAGTATGATACAGAACACGTGCTAGGCATCCTACAAAGCACTTTTCATGTATTATCTTATTTAAGCCTTACAACAATGATCCTATTAGCAGGTACTATTATTATCCCACAAATAAAGTCCTGAGGTCCAGACACCTTAACTAGCTTACCCTAGATCACAGAGAGTAAGTGGTGCAGTCAGGATTCAAATCCAGAGCCCATGTGCCTAACTGTTTAAGCCATGCAGTCTACTCAGCCTACAAAATGTCCTTCCCCTTGTGGTTGGGTCCTGATGCAAAGTTCTCAATGAGCATTCCTTTATAGGACACAGGACAGAAATGTAGGACAAAAGACTTCCCCATATTTGTCGTTTGGGCAGAAGAGTGGGACTAGCTAAACATGGACAAGGTTCTTGGAGAAAGAAGGGATGCTGTTAGCCCATCTGGACCTATGTGCAAGCCAGGACAATATCCCCTCCTCAGGCAGACACAGCCTTGCTCCAGGGTGGATGGCTGGGCAAGTAGAGTTGTTCTGGATTTCAACACTCCCACCTCCACCCCGCCTACCATTGGCAGTGACTGCTGCCATACAAGTGGAGGAGAGAGTGGCAGATGGCCTCCCCAAAGTGGGACCCCACTCATCCCACATCCCAGTCATGAGAGTGGGAGCCTGTACTTCTCCCATCTTCTCATCGGCCTGCTCTCTTTCTCCCTTCACTTTTACTCCAAGGACCGATGGTTTCAAAGGCACCAAGCTGGGAGCCAGTATAGCTCAGTGGTTGAGTGCCTGCTTCCTAAGTGCGAGGAAAGCATCAAAGCTGGTGTCAAAAGCCTCTAAAGCCAGACAGAGCAGTGTGAGTTCCTCAAAATCCACTCTCTTTGTAGCCCAGCCTGGCAAGGAGTGGCTGACAGTCACTCCATTCCTCACTCCCTTTGATCCCTTGCAATCTGAATTCTGCCCCAGCACTTCACCGAAACTGTATCACCCCTGTCCAGTCCTTGTCCTCGTTGACCTCTCTGCCACTTTCACCATGGACAACAATTTATGCTGCTCTTTTGGCTTTTCTGACTCTCCACCTATCTCTCTGGCTGTTCCTTCCCAGCATCTCCTCTGCCATTTTCCTCTTCAAGCTCTTCTCAATATGGGTATTCCCCAAGGTTTCCAAGGGCCTGTTTTTTTCCCATTCTTCAGATGCTGCTTGGATGATTTCATCCACTCCCTAGGTTTCCCCTCTCCTTATCTTCTGAGGATTCCTTAATCTGTATCTGCTGCCCAAATCTCTCCTAAACTTGAGAAAAAAGCTATTAACACACATTTGCTTATACAATATTTTTAAATAAAATGAAATGCCTTCCTTTTATAATATGCATTAAATATTGGCCAAAAACTTGGAGCAAAGATTTAGGTCATTCAATTCATGGAAAATGTCACCACATAATCTAATTAGCAAAGCCAGCTGTCATTGTTAAAACAGTCAAATTGTGCAATTTTTTGTTAGAAAAAAGTCCAACTTCACTTTTTAATTCAAACAAACATGGGGAGTGAATGTAGCTCAGTGGCTGAGTACCTGCTTCCCATGTACGAGGTCCTGGGTTCAATCCCTTGTACCTCCTTAAAAAAAAAAAAAAAAAGCCTAAAAACCAATAACATTAAATATGGAACACATTTTGTAAAATTGATGAGTAAAAGCAGTCAAATCAAGATGAAAATAATACAGAGATGATGTTCATTAATTTATCTTTTTTTACAATAGCTATAAAAACGAGTACACATAGATGTAGTTTCTCATTTCTTAATCTGTAATAAAGTAATGGAAGGTAAAATTGAAATATGCTATTTATGAATTGATAAGTATGAAAGTTAAGTAGATATTAAAGTTGTAAACTTAGATGTGAAACTTTAAGTTTAAAGGTGAATGTTAAGCATATTTTTTTTCTGTAAATGTGTATGTGTGTTCATATGGAATTCTGGTATTCAGCTTTGGAAATAATTAAGAATTATGTAAAAATAAGTAAAAATTACTCTCATTCCTACTGTCCTCACCACTAATTTTGTTAGATATCTTGATCAAACTTTTCCTACTAATTAAAGAGACAGATTTATATATACTGCTAAAAACTAAGTAGTCAACAGCTAGCATATAATTTTATTTTTGTTAATACGAGGTAGGATGTATTAAATATTTTATAAAATGAGGATTGACTGTATTTGGAAGAAAATATTTCATAATATGATTTTATAAATACCTTATTGAATATTGCACACCACCTCAAATCAGGTAAAATTTTAATCTGCTGGTTTTATTCATGTAACTTGAAGTGTTGGTAATCCTGGAAACTATTAGTTAGATTTAAGAGAATCAGCATCGTTATCCATATTGCTATAGCTGTTTGATGGAACTTTCCTGTTCAGCTAAAGAAGTCTAAAGAAAATAATTCCTTGTCTTTTAGAGTTCATTCTGAAATACCTACAAATGAAATAATATGATGTCTGGGATTTGCTTCAAATTAGTAAAGGAGTGGTGAGAATGGTACTTTACCTCTGTGGTCATTCTCCCAAAACCAATAGCCCCAGTCTAATCGTGAGAAAAACATCAGACAAATCTCAACTAAGTGACAGTCTACAAAATACCTGACCAGTACTGCTTCAGCCTGTCAAGATCAAAAACAGGAAAGTCTGAGGAACTGTCACAAACCAGAGGTGGTTAAAGAGACATGATATCTAAAGGTAATGCGTTATCCTGGGTAGGATCCTGGAACAGAAAAAAGGATATTAGAAATAAACTAGTGAAATCTGAATAAAGTGTGGAGTTCAGTAAATGGTAATGTACTAACATTGGTGACTTAGTTGTAAAATAGTCCTATAGTAATGTAAGGCATTAAGAAGAGGGGAAACTGGGCAAGGAGTATATGAGAATGCTACATTATCTTTCGCAGCTTTTAGTAAATAGAATAGAATTTCTATTATAAAATTAAAAGTTCATTAAAATTATGATGATGGAGAGGGAAAAGCAGATGGGGTGTGTGGATGGGACAGGATTGTCCACAGGTTGATGGTTGTTGGTCTGTATAATGGCAGTCCATTTTACTATTGTGTCTCTATTTGTGTATTTTGAAATTCTCTATTATTAAAAGGCTTTAAAAATCCTTATATTTGTTAGGGGTCTGCAAGACTACCCAAAGTTTGTTGATTCACTAGGAGGTCTCACAGAACTCTGCATATACTCATACTTATAGCTAAGATTTATTACAGAGAAAGGATACCAAGCACAATTAACAAAGGGAAAAGGCACAAGGGGTGAAGTCCAGAAGAAACCAGGCACAGGCTTCCAAAGGTCCTCTCCCAGTGGAGTCACACACTTCCTCCAGCCTCAAATTGTGACACACATGTGAAATGTTGTGTACCATGTAAGCTCATTAGAGATTCAGTGTGCAAGCTTTTCATTGGGGGCTGGTCATGTAGGCACCCTCAGCCTAGCACAAACCAAAATTCCAGACTCCCAGAAAGAAAGTATATATCAGCATAAACCACATTGTAGAAACAGTTTAGGGACAGTGAGCCAATCTTATCAGTTAGGGTGGTGGGAACTCTTCTGAAATCCAAGTTCCCAGATGCCAGCTGTGGCAGTTTGAAGTTTGCAGACCCCAGAAAATCATATCCTTAGGCTTAATCCATTCCTGTGCTTGTAAACCTGTTGTAGATGGGATTTTTGATTAAATTACTTCAGTTAGGGGCCTTTGATTAGATTATATGACACAGGGAGGGTCTTAATCCTCTTACTGGAGTCCTTTATAAATGGAAGGATAAAAAGCCACAGATACAGAAAAAAGCTTCAGAGCAGAGAGGAACCCAGAAGCTGAGAGGAAGCCACTTTAGCCTGAAACTGAAAGTAATGAGACCCAGAGAAAAGCAGAGAGATGAGCAGACACCACCATGTGCCTGATGGCCCATAGCTGCAGTTCAGAGAGAAAACATCTGATGATGATGCCTTGATTTGGACAATTTCACAGCCTCAGAACTATAAGCTTTTAAAGTAATAAATCCCCATTATAAAAGTCAATCCATTTCTGGTATATTGCTTGGCAGCCTTTAGCAAACCATGTTACTGTAAGCCCAGCTATTTACAATAAAAGATCCCGCCCTATCTGGCACCAAAAGGAGAAACACATCTCTCAGTGAGAAGGTGATTTATTGCGAGTGCACAAGCAAGGAACTGGGGGAATCTTCCCAAAACCAGTTCAAAGTGAGAATGGGAGCTAGGGTTTTTATTGGCAAAGGAGAGGGGTAGGGGAGAAAAAATACAAGTGAGGCCAAGGGTCTTGTGAGGAAGGGAGGTGTAATTTATCAGTACTGTGTTGTCTTAAGCAGGTCAAATTTGTCCTTGGTTTTAGCAGCTAATTAACCACAGTTTAGCATGGTCTTAACAACTCTTTGCTCAGTCAACTGCTCAAGGATATCAAGCTTTTTGTCTCTGAGAAAAGTTACAGATTTCCTGGATACTCCTGACACCATTCTGTCTGGTTTTTCTTTGAGATATTATCTTATTCCTGTAAGCAAAACTGAGAAGATCTGGTTAATATCCTTCAGGGAACTAAGTGCAAAGAGTAAACTTCCTAGATTAATAGAAAACTAGTTCAGTTAGTGTATTAGAATTTTCAGAGCTGCTTAAGTGAAGAAGTTTTTAGTAAGCACATTTTCCAGCTATCAACTATAATATCAGCCAAAGACCAAGGTTGGAGGCAGGCCTTGCTAAGGATTGCTATGGTATACATAGACACACACACAAACTAGAGATGAGTTTTTAGTAGAGCTGAAAATACTTAAGCTTCAACGTTCAACACATGTAAAAAGCCATTTTAACATTCAGATTTTCCCCCCCAATACTGTCTTCAATATCACCAAACTTTCCATCAAAAACAACACTTTTTTTTTTTTTTTTTTTACAAAATTTGGGGAATGGAAGGAGTGAAGTCAGCACATAAAAACGTCCATGAATCTCACTGTACACATTTTAATTCTATAAAATATCTGATTTCAGATCATCCCAACAAGGACCAAATACCCTATTTCTATCATCCTGCTTCATCCTTAACAGAAATATGCCTAAAACAGAATGATTATGGTGCCCTTTTTAATCATTGAAGGAGGTTTCACCAAAAACCCAGAAGTCTTTACATCTCAGAGAAAAGCACTTTTTTTTTT
>JAQZBX010095331.1:0-11920 GCA_029593785.1 Cabassous unicinctus
ACTGTCAGCTCTCTGAGGGCAGGGGCCTTTCTATTTTGTTTCTTGGCACAGGGAAGATACCCAAATACTTGCTGAATGATGTGGACTTTCAGGCCCCTACTTGCCCAGCACTATGAAAAGAAGGCAGAGATTCCACAAGGAGTTCTGTCATCTGCCGGAGAACTGTCCCTCATGGACTGTTCTCTCACCGAGGCAAGGATGAGCATCCTCCATGGTTAGGGGGGCTCGGAGAGCCTGACCTCTTGGCCACGTGCCTGGGGTCCTGGCCTTAGAAAATACCAGGTTTCGTCCTTACCCTCTCTCCTCTCTTGGATCTCCTGAGGTCTATCGGGTGATGCCAGGAAAGGTGCTGTCTCACCCATCTGTCTCCCCCTCCCATCCTCTGCCCCCTCGCTTCTTCCCATCTTTCTTCTGGTGTCTTCTTCCTGCCCTCTGCCGCCCACCACACTTCCCTCTTTCCAGCTGTAAGAAGAGGGAAGGATCTCAAAGGACCAGGAGATGAGTTCAGGTGGCTCCCACTTTAAGAAATGAACTGTCAGGACAACAAATAACGAGTGTGGCCAGCTGTACAAATGCCAAAATTCCAAAAAGGATTCCTCATTCTTTTCAAAGCAGTTCCATCAAGTGGCAGTCCCTGCAGTGCATTAGGTGCTTCTGTATAGTTTATTGCCCTGTGTTACAGTGTGTCAGCCTGTTTCTCACCTCAGATGTCCAGGGCTGGGACGTCGCTGTTCTGTATGGGTTAACCTCAAGCAACCTATCAGCTTAAGGTATGGGAAGTGAAGGCATGTCCTAGGAGTTTCTACAGAATAGTGATGTCTGGGCCCAGGCAGGGGTGGCTCTGGGAATCTTCATCTCCTGGTAATTCTAACGTGACCCAGGGTCAGCTCCTCCTCTCCTCAGCACATGAGATCATGTGCACAATGCTGCTGAGTCTGATTTATGGCAGTCTTGAAAGGCAAGTTGGTTATATCTAAAGGGTTTATTGTGGTGATTCAATAAAAAGTGATGGCCACTAAAAATTATTGCAGGCATTTAATAGGGGAAGAAAACTCAGTTGGTGATTGGTGTATAAAAATCTTGTCAGGCAAGGCTGTGACTTGGTATATTTATGTTGCTCTTATCAGCAGCAATTAGCCCCAAATGTGGCTCGATAAATGGCTTAGCACAGTGCGTTAACTGTAAGAATATTTTAGAAAATGCCTGCTACACCATGTGCTAGACTGAGCCATCTTAGCAGAGCAGCCAATCTCACCCAATATTCCCAACGGCCTGTTAGCTCCAAACAAATAGCTATTGATAGGAATGAACTCTTCCCTTCTCTTTTTTCTGTGATACTTCACTTTTGAATGGGGAGAAATTGTACAAATATGTGTCCTTACCGCTTTCAGCAGTATTCATTAGTTTTTGTGATTCATTTTCTGCTAGAATGTAAACCAAAACAGTGCCTATAGTAGATGCTCAATAAATATTTGTTGATGGATGAATGAATGTGCTCAAAGTTATAATGCAGGTAAATAGCGATGTTAGTCCAACAATTTTACTTTTCCTTTAACTTTACAGCTCCTCAGAAAAGCAAGGGATTATAGTTTGTGGCTCTCCATTTGCATTTGTTTTTATCAGCATGCTTGGCAGAGACTAAGGAGAGTAAAGAAAGGTGATGTGCAGGTTGATGATGAGATAGGGCTTGTACTCTTCCTTCTATTCCACTTTGAGGTTTAGTCCTTTTCTAGCTTTCTTCATCTTTGTATTTGGGCAAGAAAGATGAGGATCTTGCTGCAGCCCCTATGCTCTGGGATGACTGGGCGAAGCCTACGAAACTGGGGTCTGTCTTGAGGACCAAAAAGATTTATGGGGCTGGGGACTAGGAAGTTCCCTATCCAGGACACAGATGCTGTAGGGCTAAATCCTCCACAAATGTACACATGTGGATTATGATGTTTTTTCTTTGGAAAGGGGTGATGTGGGGAAAGTTAATTTTGGATTTTGCTTTACATTTATTTTTAAAGTGGAATATTTCTCCAGCATTGGTGACAATGGCCTAGAAAAGCCAGTTAGTCACCATCTGACATCTTCCCTGGGTAGGGTGTTACTGCCCCTGCTTCTTTCCTGTCTGATGCCTTTGGGGTCGATTTGATTGAAATTCTCCTTCAAGGCCTCAGGGGTGATTTCACTAGCAGACAGGTCTATAGGGAACTCCTGCTGGGTCTGAAGTGGTGTCATCCTCTGCTTGGATGTATCTGGGGAGATGGTGAGAGCTTGTGGGTGTGGAAGGAACAGCCCCCTGTACCCTGGAAGGATGCCCTTTGCTTCTCTTTGGAGGGTGTGATGGACTCTAGGTGAGACCGTTCCCTGCTGTGTCCTGGTTTGTAAGATTGTGTCCATCATCCTGGTTCCCTATCTTCTCTTAGAAGTAAAAGGCAAATCACCCTAAGCCTGGAACTTAAAGAACAGAACTGATTTCTCTTAAGGGAACAGCTAAAAGATGGAACATACCCTTTCCTACTTCCCCTGAATCTTCTCTAGGTTCCTTTGTGGAGCGGCAAGAGGGTCCCTGTTTCCTGTGGGTAGATGTTGGAGGGCTCTGTGCTGGGGTGGGTGGGAGAAAGGAGGAGGCCATGCGGGGGATGTAAGGGTGGCATTGATGCACACATTTTGTTAGCTCAGTGGAGGTGAGAGAAGGGCTGAGGCTGGCCCTGCCATGATGCTTGGGGCCTTTGCTCACTGTCCAGGCTGAGCTGCCAGCTTGGAGACTCCCGCTGGCTCTCTCCACCCCAAGCTGTAATTAGTCTAATAGGGATAACTGGGGGTGGGAGGGGTTTCCAATGGGAGTGGGGCCATGGCTGGGGCAGGCAAGCTAGGGAGGACCAGTTGCAGTCGGGTGCAGGTGTGGGGCAGCGGCATCCTCTTCCCCAGCAAAGAGCCCAGTGGCCTGAGCCCTGGGTTTTCCAGAAGCAGAGACACTGTGGGGCCAGCTGCGCAGATGCAATCAGCTACCCTGATGGCCTGTGTGTGGCCTTCTCCCACTTGCTCTCGCCCCCTCATCCTGCCCTCTCTTTCCCTCTCCCATGCCTCTCGGGAATGAGTCATCAGGTGGCCTCAGAGGAAGGTGCTTCTCTCTCTCTTTTATTAATTTGGAATCCTCTGTGTTCATGTGATCTCTGACATCTCCAGGCCCCAGGAGTAAAGAAGCCAGCTGGGAAGCTACCTGATTGGCAGGTGGGGGCATGTGGGGGGAGACCCCTGAGCTGAGGAGACTGTCTTTGCCTTCTGCTCCAAGGGGAGGACTTTCCAATTTCGCCTCCAGTAGGGCTGGGGTGGGGCTGGGTGCAAGCACTCACTGGGGAAGGTGTCTCTGGAGTCCCCTCTGCCTTTGGAGGTGCCATTGCAGCCTGTGAGGGGTGGGGAGGACCATGGCATCTAGGGGCCTTTGGCAACAGCATCCCTGTTTCTTTTCCATGCAGTAGCCCTTGCCACTGCCCTGATGAGTCCCTGGGTTCTGGGCATGCAGGGAAAAGAGGAGGCTTCATCCTACCTTCAGGAAATATCCTCTGCCTTCTGGAGATGGCTCAGCCTGCAGATAGGAAAATATTGCCAGCTGGGCACAGTGCTGACCAATAAGTAATTTATTTGACCCTTATAATTTCCCATTAGTTGGATTTTGTCTTTTAAAAAAAATTTTTATAAGGATTTTTTTTTTTTTTGGATAAGAAAATTGTGGCCCAGGGAAGCTAAGTGACTTGATTAAGATCACACAGTTAGAAAGTGGTACTCCAATACTCCTACTTGTAATGAGCATTCAGGAAGCTCCCAGTGTGTGTAAGAATCCCCAGTATGTTGATTTAAAAATTTGGGCCCCTTGTCAAGAGAGATCCAGTAAGTCTGGGGCAGAGCCCAGGAATCTGCACATTTAACAAACACCCCATGCAATTTGAGGCAGGTGCCCCAGGGACACAGCTCCACACTGCATTGCCCTTCTTGGATAGGGAAAAGATTGAGGACCCCAACAGAACACTCTATGTTGTCGGGTTAACCCACAGAGAGGGACCTAACACGGTTTCTGTGTTACCTTCACTAGAAGGCAAGCCTGGGGGAAGGCCCATTGGGATGGTGAGACCGAGGATGGAAGGACCTTCTGCTGAGCCGGTCGGTGCTGGTGATTCTTGGAGCAGAGCTGTTCAGGGCTGGAGGAGGTTTTTAGAGGAAGCAAGGGAGAGAGGAGTTGGAGAGGTAGGTGCTAGGAAATAGCCTGGTAGCAGAACAACTGTCAGCAGCCAGAGGGAGGAGGCAGATGGCAGGATTTTCAGGTGACTGCCTGGGACAAGGGCTGTTATGCTGGCGGCCGACCACAGGCACAGCTGCCTGGGCCTCCTCCCCTCCCCAGTTTCCTCATCTGTCTGACAAAGAGCAGAGGATTTCTAAAGGTCCTCCCAGTGTGGACATTCAAGGGTGCGCTGGGGCCAAATGGGAAAGGATTTCACTCCAGAGGCTTGACTGGAGAATGCTGTGGGGGTAGAACTACTACAAACCCGGGGAACGGAGAGTTGCACAACCAGGCAGCCATGCTTCCCAAATAGTTCTTTCTGTCCTTAACCTCAGCCGTGGGTGCCCATCCATCTGTCCTCCCGGTCAATGTCTCTCCTCCTCTTTGAACTCAACGCATCCCAAAATGAAATTCATCATCCCTTTATTTTGTCAGTGTCAGTTCTCTTGGCCTAGGAACCAAATTTTGGTGTTAAATGTTCACTGGACTGAATTAGTTAACAAATATCTACCATGTGTCAGGCATGGGAAAACCAAGATGAATTAGCCTTAAATAGTGCCTCCTCTGTGCAGGCCCTGTCCTAAGTGCTTTACTTACGTATTAACTCATCAAATCCTCCCAACAGCCCTGTGAGGCAAGCATGATTGTTACAATCCCCCATTTGCAGATGAGAACCCCGAGCCATGGGAGTTTGTCCAAGCCCACACAGTGAACCCTGGCAGCCTGGCTCTAGAGTCTGGCCTCGGACTTCTACACGTTGCTTCTCCCCAAGTCCAGCGGAGAGATAGGCACATGCACCCCCTGGGCACAGCATGATCCATGCGGTTTTAGCAGCAGGGACAAAGTATTCTGGCTGTGCCAGGGAAGGAATGGTTTATCTTGTCTGGCTTCAGGAGGAGGTCACAGGAGGCTTCCCAGAGGGTGTGTTCTTTTGCGCTAGCTTGCAGGCTGTTTTGGTGGGCAGAGACATGGGGGAAGGCCATTTCTGGCACAGGGACCAGCAGGAGCCAGAAGCATGGAGGTGAGAGAACACACCAGGGGCTGGGAGAGAAGGAAGAAGTGTTGTGGCAAACAAAGGCGGGGCTGTTTAGTAGGCGGATTTCTCTACCAAGGCCTTTGAATTGTTTTTGGAGGCAGTGGGAGCTATAGAAGGCTTTTGTGCCAGAGTGTGAGTGGACATGGTCCCATCTGTATTTAAAAAGGTGACCCTTGTGCTGGTATGTGGAGCTGGCTGGGAGAGGGCGAGCCTGGAGGTGAGGGATGAGAGTGGGTGCTGCTGCCCAGGGGAGGCAGGAAAGGGCCCAGTGCGGGAGCTGGAGGGTCAGGGCCTCAGGCTGACGGGAGGATAGTGGGGAATACCTGCACATCTAACCTATCCTCTTCCTGCCCTTGTGCCCCCCATCCAGGAGGCCTTAAACTTAGGGGACTGGGGACGAATCTCGGGTCCTCCGCCTTTTCTTTTCTTAGCCTTTAAATATTCCATATCGGCCTTCTCTTCTCAAGTTCCCAGGACTCTGTCTTCTTCCAGGTGTTAAGCACCCAAATTCTAGATGGTCTTCCCCCTGGAACCCAGGAGCCCCTACCCCAGCCAGCCACCGCCTCAAGTCCTCATCCCTCTCTGGGGCTACCCTGGCCACCAGCAGAGCTCCCAGCACTCCCGGAGGCCCCAGGTGCCAACCCCCAGGACATGTATCATGTCCATGGCCATATTCCCCTGCCTCCAGGGTTCAAATCCCAGCTCTGCCACGTCCCAGCTGTATCTCCTAGGCAAGTTCCTTGCCTTTTCTGAGCCTTATTGTTCCCTCTGTAAAATGGGGGATAATGCTGATTGTTACTTAGGGTTGTGCTGAACATTGAATGTGATGATGTATGCAAAACTCTTAGCACAGCGACTGCCAAATAAAAAGCCCTCAGGAAATGACCTTGTGGTCTGTCCCAGCTGCATATAGTTTATAGTCTTAAATTCCTATACATTATAGGAGAGTTTAGTATTTTTAGTCTTTAGTAGTTTTCTTGAACCGCCTCTCTTTGGATGGCATTAAACAGGGTTGAAGAAAATTTCTTTGCTCTAGAAAAGATGGGTACACTGGAAAAGGGCTGGGTTCTGGGTCATGGTTTTTTACCCAATCCTGTCCCTGCCCCTGTATCTGGCTTGTCACCTAGAAGGACCTGCTGGGCACAGCGTGATCCATGCGGTTTTAGCAGCAGGGACAAAGTATAAGAGAGCTATGCTGTCCAGGCCCAGATGCAGGCTGGGCTGGGTGGGTGTGAGCCGGAGAGTGGGCTGAGCCAGGTCCCCCTGAACTTGGGGGTGGCTGCAGCTGAGGGAGGCTGCAGTGAGGTCAGGCTTTGACCAGCATCCTCTCCAAAGGACCGGTCTAGAGAGGCTGGGAAGTAAACTGAGCATGCTTTTGAAAGGGATGGAGCCACTAGGGGAGGAGAAGGCACACACATCTGCTCCTCCCAGATGTGCTTCATTCTGTAACTTCATTAAAATGTACACATATAGCGAAAGACCAAAAAACCACCCACGGACCCCAGCGGCCTCAGTGTGAAGAAAGCTCTGAGTCTGTGGGCGTCGTGGCAGGCCCCCGGGAGAAGTCAGACGAGACACCCAAAGGTCAGTGCCAGTCAGGACAATGAGTCACCCCCCCTACCCCCAAGCTGATGTCTAGGTAGGGCATAGGAGGCGTGAGATTGTGATGGTGATGTCTAGAACATTCTCCCATTGCTGGTTGGATCTTTGGAGCTGGACATAGAGTTAGCCAATCGGGTGGATGGTTGGAGGTGGCCTGCCAACTTCCTTACTCATTTATAGCTTTGAGTGCCCCAGACCAGGCCCCTTCTCTTGGGTGTTCGGTTGCCCTAACACTGAGAAAAGGGGGCCCCCTGTGCCTGGGCTGCACTCAGGATCCCTGGGGGGTGGGATGTCTATGCCAGCATCAGAAACCACAGCCTACCCTCACCCTGGCTGGTGGAGGCAGTCTTGAAATGGACCTTTTTTTCTTTTTGGCTAAATTAACATTTGGCATTTCAGGGTGCTGGCCCCACGCCCAGCTGCTCTGGCCTTCTGCCTTTCAGCTCCTTTGAGGCTATTTTTGCCATTCACTTATTTATTAACTATTACTGCTCCCCAGGACAGATGGGCTCACACATACACACCCTCACGCCTTCATACCCTCCAAAACCGGAGTCCATTGGAAAAGTCAGCCTGCACCTGCCAGGCTGAACATGGATGGAGAAGGGGAAAATGACCAAAAGGATAGGTGCCCTACTCTGAGTCAGGGAGGAGGCAGGGCTGCCCATACTCGGCACACCCAGAAATGCCTCCCACCCCCAGGGCATCTCTGTGCCTGTCCTCACCTTCAGGGATGTTCAGCCCTGAGAAGGGCTCTTATGTGAGAGGAGTTTGGATCCTGCCTGGACCCTCTGCCCAGAGAAATCCGCGGGAGGTGCCGGGAGAATAGGACATGGAGGCCAGGTTCTTTGCCCAACTGTCCCAGTCTTCCAGAGAAGGGGAACTTGGCTTCTGCCCTCACAGTGGGGAAAACCCTGGACATTCTGCCCCTGAGATGAACAGTCCTCGGTCCACCACCTGAGAGATAAGCCTGTAGAATGGGGCCCGCATGAGCCTGCCCCCACCCACCATCCGATCTCTCTGGTATCAGCCCCTTGGCCGGCACAGACCTGCGAGCTCCCACTGTGTACAGGGCACTGTGTGTGGAGCACAGGGGAGGGTGCTCAAACACTTTGTGTGCTAATCCCCACATGTGGGGCAAGCCTATCTGCTCTGGGCCTGGCTCGGCCCTATTCCCTACCACAGGCTTGACACCCAGGCTCGCAAAGCCAGTGTGGAACCCAAGGAAGAGCAGAATGAAAAGCAGGGCCTTCCTGCCTTAGGCTGCCTCAGGCCTCTTCCTGGGCCCTGCCTGCCGGCGTGAGAAGGGGGGCCCTACCTTCAAGGCTGTGAGTGAGTGGGGAGAGCAGGAGTGGGAGCAGAGGCTGCCCACCAGTGGTGGTGACCAGGCCCAAGTACTCGGACAGTCTTTATTCTCTCCCACTCACCTGGCCAGTTCCTCCCTTCCCTTCTTATAAGGGATGTGCCATCTGCTTTCCTGTTCCCCAAGGGCCCTTCTTCTCTGCCTCAGGGATTCACTGCACTCTTGGGACTGGATACTTACTGTAGAGGGACTGCCAGATGCCTGCCTCTGTCCTGTGGGGCCTTTCTGCCTTGGGGCTGGTGGAATCCAGTACCTGTATGAGCCCATCTCAGAAGAGCCCTAGGGAGCTCCCTGAGGGCTGGGCTGTCTCCTCCATTAGACTAGGAGCTCCTGAGGTCAAGGACGTATCTCCCCCATCAGACTGGTCTGTCCCCACCGTATTGGGAACTCTCTGAGAGCAGAAACTGTCACTTCCCGCATCAGGCTGGGGCTTCCCGAGGGTGGGATCCATGCCCCCTCTTCCCTCCCCTGAGGACCCAGGTTCTAGCTGTGGGGCACAGGAGATCCTCAGTTCTGGGCTCCTAAAAAGCTGGAGAAGAGTCTCTGGGATGTGGGAGGCCTCAAGGCCATAGCTAGGGACATGGGAGGAGAGAAACTTGCCACCTCCCTACTGGAATGACAGGACCAAAAATTACATCCCCTTAATGGCTTCCGTCCGTCTCCCCTTCTCCCCAGTGGGAGATGGTGGGGTGGGGATGGGTTTGTATAGCTGGGGTCAGGATTTCACAAGCCTGAGAGCCAGTTGAGCACACAGTGTTGGTGCCAAGCTCAGGTGTGAGCTGTAGAGAGAGACCAGGTGTGGGCGTGCAATGGGTGGGCAGTTGGAAGGCTGGGCTGGGGCCTCTTGGTGAGCTCAGAACTATGGCCAGACTTTCTGTGCCCTTTCGAGGTGCTGCTTCACCTGACCCCTGGTAACTGGCCTGTCCCCTCACTGTCAGATGCAGGGAAGTATCATCTGCTTTTGGACTCTCCTTGTCTGTGAAGTCAGCCCTGCTGCTCCTCCCCAGGAGGGCCAGGAGGGAAGCCCTCTCAGCACTGCATGGCCAGATGATGGCTATACAAGAAGTTCTGGGCTCTTATCTGGCTTGATAGGTATGTATATTTCTCCCCTGCTTGAGAAAAAACTGTCTCTTAGTAATTTTTATTCTTGCCCCCTCCCGCTGGAATGGCCACAGCCCTTCAACTGTTCTGAAACGCTGTGGCTTTTGAGGGCCCCAAGCAGCATGAGGAGAGACATGAGGGGAATGGACCAAACCTATGGTCTGGGAAGAGGCAGGTCCTTACAGCTGGGTGTTCTGGTGGGAGCTGGGGAGGGGGATTTGCAGCCCCCCAGTCATGAGCTGAGGTCACTAGAAATCTTGACTCAGTAGTGGCTGTGTTGTTCAATGGCAGGCACTTGGGCTTTGCAATCAGGCAGATCTGGGTTTGGAACCAGCTCCTCTACCTACTGGTATGTGACCTCGACAAGTGAACAAACTGACCCTCAGTTTCCCCTTCTGAGCACTGGAGCTGTTGATACTCCACAGGGCTTTTGCGAGAATCCCATGTTTAATCTGTGTTACACCCTAACCTTCCTCCCTGCTCATGGAAATCCTACAGAAAGGGTGAGGGGGCCCAGGAGGTAAGTGGCAAGTCAGTCTACTAAATGTCCAGCTCCTCTGACCTCTGTCCCCACCCTCATTTTTCCATGGTGCAGTATATTTTAGTTTGAGTCTGCTTTAACCACCCAACCAAATCTAGACGCGGCTCTGGTGCCGCTTTCTTGAGAAGAGAGAGAAACTATGGCAGTGTTAGGAGCTGGGCAGAACCCTTTAGAGGGGCCCTTTCTGCCTGGGAGGTAGCTGGCAATCCCAGTGCCTGCACAGTTTTCTGCCTCCCAGTAAAGACTGCATTATTATGAGCTAATGTCTGTGCTGTCCCCGGAGTGGCTAGGGAAGAAGCATCGAGTAATATGATTACTACAACAGTAATAATAAAAACAATACCAATAAGCACACACAATTATGGAGAAGGCCATGACTTGAGGGCTGGCTCTGGGCCAGGAATGTGGTTAGCTCACCAGAGATGGCAGTGGGGTTGGAACGCAGCAGGTTTCTAGCTTTTCATGCTCAATTCTCTGCCTCACTATCTCCTCCCATTAAATAAGAAGTCATCAGGACAAATCTATGTCTCTTCTACTCCAGCACAGCTGCTGGGTTTGATACAGTGTGGTCTTGTCCCCTTCTGGGGACTGATGGGGGAGGTTCCGGAAAGGGAGACCATGGTCTCCATCTGCCCCCTGTTCTCTACTCGCCCACCCAGGCCTCACTTACCCCCAGCCTGCCCATTTTCTCCTTGTCCCTCCTCTGGGTGGAGCCCTGTGAGAGCTCCTCCCTGGCTCAGTCTGATAGGGTAGACTGCATGTGGGGCTAGGTATCAGAGCGAGATGACGTCTGTACTGCCCAGGACCGGCACAGATGCTAACATCACGTGATAGGATTATTATAATGCAGTGGCTTAAGAGCCTCCTGGGTTCGAATCCTGGCTTTGCCATCTGCAAACTGTGCAGCCTTGGGCAGGTTACCTAACCTCTGTGTGCCTCATCTAGAATTAGAGATAATAAGAGTAACCTACTTTGGGGTTGTTATGTGTACTTATAATAGTGCGTTTCACATGGTAAGCCCTATGAGGGCTAGCTCTTTTATAATTATTATTTCACAGGAACAATAACAGTACTTACAGTGATTCCCACCCTAGAGGTCTGATGGGGGTATGGCCCACTGTCTCTCACTGCCACCCGGAGCTACCTGCCGACACAGCTCCAGGGGAGAAGAGTGGTGATAGGACTAAGCATATCAGAGATCTAGGGCCTGCCATCAGGCTTCAGCTGGCCTTGAGCCTCTGGTTTCTGTCCACGATGGCCCAGGCTCTTGGCCATGCAGGTCAGTGGGTCTGGGGTCATTTGTAGAGTCTGGCCACAAATAGCCCACCCCCAGGCATCTGGGCCCCCTCACCTCCTATCCTGCCTACCTTCCCCTCCTCTTTGCTTCTTGGAGGACCCCCCACCTCAACCCTACTCCGGACAAGTAGAAATGGAGAAAGGAAATAATCATTTCCTGGAGAGGGTAAGTCAGACTGGGGCTTGGCCTGATCATCTCTGCCTTTTGGAGCCTTAACTGTGATCCCTACAGGAAATGGTCTTCCTGGCTAGGATGTGTGTGTGTGTGTGTGTGTGTGTGTGTGTGTGTATGTGATTGTGCTTAGAGATGTCCCTCATTAGACCGCTATGGGCCTCATGACTGTTGACTCATAAATTTACAGTCATGCTGTGCTGGACAGAGGAGACCTGCCCCGGGTGGGTGAGGCCAGCCTGACAAAGCCCTCTCCATTGTACCTTGGCAGCCCACCCTGCCTTCTCCCTCCACAGAACAGGTTGTTCAGGTTCGTTTGGGGGAACAAAAATGTGTTCAGTATGCATGGTGTGGGGGTACAGCAATGAGGAAGGTGCAGGCCATGGGTGGGGCTTTTCTAAGATAAGTACACAGGATTCTTCTTTTTTTCATAAGTTTTATTTTTTATGGTGGTATCGAGGCTGGGGATTGAACCCCGAACCTCGCATATGGGAAGCTGGTGCTCAACCACTGAGCCACATCAACTCCCCTAAGTTGGCTCCCTC
>JAQZBX010095332.1:0-11915 GCA_029593785.1 Cabassous unicinctus
AAAAAAAAAACATAGAACTGCACAACACAGTGAATCTATTGTTAACAATGGACTATAGTTAATAGTACAATTATAAAAATGTTCTTTCATGAATTATAACAATTGCAACACACTAATGCAAGGTGTTAATAATAGGGTGGTATATAGGAACTCTGCATTTTATGCATGATTTTTCTGTAAACCTACAACTTCTCTAATAAAAACATACTTTTTAAAATAATTGAGACAAATGAAAAAGTCCCTTAAATCATTTCTATCCTTCCAGTTAAAAAGAAAATGAGCATTTGAGCTTGTCTAGTTTTGTCAAAGGTCTCCCTTTAGTGTCTAGCTGTTCTAACTTTAGAGGGAGCCTCCCTTTGTCTTATCCAAGAAAATGAAGTGTAGGTATAATCTAATGTTCTAGAACAGTGCTTCTCAAACTTTAATACATACATATGAATCACTCAGGGGTCTTCTTAAAGATGTAAATTGATGCCACAGTTCAGGGGGAGGGCAAGTTTCTGGCATTTCTGACAAGCTCCCAAGTGATGCTAATGTAACTGGCCCACACTCTGAGTGACAAGGCTCTAGAATACACACCCTGTATCACACAGTAAAGGAGTATAGCTGATACATCTCCTGAGGCAGGGAGATGAGAATTCCTACCAAACTCTAATTTGAAAAACAAACTGAGGAAAAAAACATTTTCAACATGCAAAAAAAAGTATAATAATTTTAATTGGAAAATTTCCAGAATGACATACACCAAAATGTTAATAGAAAGTAGTAAGGGAAAGCGGATGTGGCTCAAGCAATTGGGCTCCCGTCTACCATATAGGAGGTCCAGGGTTCGATTCCCGGGGCCTCCTGGTGAAAAGCAAGCTGGCTCGCATAGCAAGCTGGCCTGAGCAGAGAGCTGGCTCATGCAGGAGTGCTAGCCCACACGGAGAGCTGGCGCAGCAAGATGATGCAACAAAAAGAGACACAGCAGACCAGGGAGCTTAGGTGGCACAAGAGATTGAGTGCCTCTCTCCACTCTGGAAGGTCCAAGGATCGGTTCCTGATGCTGCCTAAAGAGAAGACAAGCAGACACAGAAGAACACACAGAGAGCAAGCAGCGAGCGCAAAACAATGGGGGGGGGGGCGGGCGGGGGAATAAATAATCTTTAGAAAAATAAATAAAGCAGTACAAATAGGAGCAATTTTAAACTTCCTCCTTGTGCTTATCTGTATTTTCAGACTTACCTATAGTGAACATATATTACTTAGGTTAAAAAAGTTTAAAACTAAATAACTGAATCAAGACAAATCTACAATATATGCATCTATTTTAAATAAAATTTTTATCAAGCACTGCCAGAGGCCAGAGCATCAGAAGCAATTCCCCAGAACCAACAGAGTTTGAAAACAACCAGCCTAGAACTTTCTGCAGCTCTTTCTAGATGGAGAAGATGAGGCCCCAGAGAGGGCAAGAGGACTCCAGGTCTCACAGCTGTCTTTCAGCAGCACCGGGACTCCTGGCCGTTAGAGATCCGTACTACACGTTCCACGCCCACAGCCAGGTCTGATAAAGGTTTACCAAGTATGCTGCAACTTCCTATGAGGAGAATTCAATCCTGGGACCCATCCCCAGGGCAGGGCTCCAAGGGGACACATGTGTCAGGCCTGCAGGACTGTTTTTTGAGCTGCTGGCTGTCCGCCCCAGCCCTGGGCTCTTGGAAAATGCCCAGCTGTATCCGAGGAGGCCATTGGATCTGGTTTATCCCACTTTACAGAATCAAGTCCACACCTGAGACACTCAAGCCTCAGCAGTCTCACCTCTACTTCTCTTTTTCATCATGCCCTCCTGCCTCCCCAGCATCCCAGCCCCATCCCAGCATGGTTCCCACAGGCCCCCCAGCCTCCCCACCTCAGTGCCTTTGCACGTGCGGTCCTACTTGCTTGGCCCTGTCTCCCTGACCAGACTCTTCCAGGGCTTGGAGACTCCTCCTTATGCCTTCAGCCGGCTGCTGGCGCCCCAGCCTCCCTTCCTGGAAGCCCCCCTCGGCTGGTCTCCTCCTGCCTCTGGCTGCTCCTGCTTGGTCTCCTTTGTTGCTTCCTCCTCCTCTACTGACCTCAGAGCTCCACCTCCGCTGGCCACGCTCCTCCACCCTCCCAGGTGAGCTCGTTTAGTCCTGGGGTTCCAAAGGTGTCTCTGTGCAAAATGTCTCCTCTGAGCCCAGACACGTGCATACTCAGCCTCTTCTCCACTGGTAGTTCACAGGCATCTCAGTAGATGCCTCCTAAGCTACCCTCCTAAATAACTCTCAGATGGTTCCCTCTCACCATCCCCGTGGCTCCCACACTGTCCAAGCCAACGCCCTCTTCCCCTGGAAGATCACATCAGCTCCTAGCTGCTCTCCCTGCCTGGTCTCCCAAACCCCCAAGTGTTCTTTTTAAGATGCAAATCTCTTCACAGTCAAACATGTCTACCGCTTCTCAAAAGGCTCTGCCCACCCCAGCCCTACCTTCCTCCCCAGCTTTATGTCCAGGCCCTGTCTGCCTCCTCTCCCTTGCTCCAAATCTGGCCTTGTCTCTTCCTTGAATGTACCACCTTCCCTTTCAGCCGCCCTTTCCAGACTGGGGCCTCCCACCCCCAGCTGCTCCGAGGCTGCCAAGGGCACCACAGTTGCCTTGGGACAAACCAGAGTCACCTCTGCTGGGAGGCCACTGGGCCTGATATGGGGTACAAGCCTCTCTCCTCAAGGTGAGCCTCTTCTGTGGTACCATTTAGGTTCCAGATCCACCAACAACCTCCCCCCACCGCTAGCCACACCATGGGCTGAGGCTGAAGCTGAGACCTCATCCTTGCTTTGCATCTAGGCCTGCCCCATCCTGCTTCCCTGACTCCCTCATAGGGTTTTCCTGGCTGCTGCCCCAATAAATCCCCATCTCAGGCTCGGCTTCTTGACTATTCAAACTCATCCTGCAGGAGGTGTGGCTTCTGCCAGGAGGCCTTGCCTGAACCCCCGGGCTGGGTCAGAGTCCCTATTATCATACCCCACTGTTTTCCTTCATAACAGTTAGCCGATTGCAGTTAACAACTATGTGTGCAATCATAGGTTCACCTGTGTCTCCCTCACCAGACCTTAAACTGTTTGGCACCCACTGTGTTCCCAGCACCTAGCACAGTGTCTGGCACACAGTAGGCACTCAACAAATATTGGAGGAAGGGAGGGAGGGAGAAGGGAGGGAGGAAAGGGAGAAGGGAGGAAGGGAGAGAGGGAGGGAGGGGAAGCATTAGATCCTTATTGGATCCAGGGCTCCAGGCCTGTCCTTGTCATGGCCAAGATCAAAGTCCAAATGACTTTTGGAGTTGGCGGCAGTGAGCACCTAGCTTGGCCTCACTGCTTCCCAGCAGGCAGCTCAAGGCCAGGAGGGTGGGGGCGGCACAGTATCCCCACTGGACAGCTGCCGTGGGCCGCCTCTCACTTGCTCGCTCAGAGGCAGGGGACTGGGGCAGCTCCAGCAGCCACCGTGAGCAACCCTGGAAGCTGCACTGACGACAGCCTGTCACAGCGAATCACCTCAGGCCACTGCCTCCCCACAGAGCTGCCTACTGACTAACTTGCAGGCACCAGGAATCCCCAGACCCTCCCGTGCTCCCAAACTGGGGCACCTGCTGCGGCCACTCTGTGGGCCTGGGCTCCGGAAGTGCTCCCTCCCTACCCTCCCTCCACCCCAGGCCAGGAGCATGGACCCTTCCTGCCCCCTCTAAGTTCCTTTACAGGTCCCACGTCCCTTCACTGTGCACAGAGTCTCTGTACTCCTCCCCGTCCCTGCCCTCACGTCAAACCACCCAGGCTAGACAGAGTCTGCCCTGCCTCTTCCTCAGAGGAGAAAACTCAAGACAGATGAAGGAAGGGAGAGAAGAAGCAACTAGCCCAAGGACGCTGGGTCCTGGGAGCTCCTCACCTGGCTTCACGGCTGCATGAGGGGGTTGAGGCGTGCAGCTGAGGAGAGGGCTGGGAAGGCCTTTCAGTCTGTCTGGATCATGGGGGCCTGCACATCCCCACCTTCCCCATAAGCCTCTTTCTTGCCTCAGCTGTGGGGGGAGACCTGAGAAAGGATCCCCTACAGGCCTCCCAAAACTAGACCTCCCAGGAGTACCACTGCCCACCACCAAAGGTGCCCACACTCTACCCCAGGGTGGGGTTGCCAGCATGCCAGCTGTGTCCCAGCGCCCCTCCTCACAGGCACCCAGGGCCTGAGGCCCAGCTGCTGGGGAGGCCCCAGCCTGAGGCCCCTGGACAGCAACTCCTCTGAGGAGAGGCCGGGGCCTAAAGAGGGGTCAGCTCAGAGCTGAGCCGGGCAGAGGCGATTTCCTGGGAATAGCACACCCCCCAGTGGCCATCCTTTTCCGTGCCTCCCTCCCTCCTCCTCGTCCCCCTCCACTGAGCCCACCAACGTAAGGATCTGACCCTGAGTGAGATGGGGGCCATGAGACCATTTTGAGCAGGGCAGCGATAGTAACTGAAGTATGTTTTTAAAGGATCACAAAATTTTTGAATTAATAACAGCAACTGATATTTGTTGAGCTCTTACTATACACCATGCATTCCACTCAGTGCTTTGACCACATTCTCTCCTCGAATCCTTACAGCACCCTGCGGAGCAGGCACTATTATCTTGCCTTTATACAGCTGAGGAGACCCACGATCTGTCCGACGCTAGGGCTGTGGGTTTCGCTGGTGTGGGAATTGGCAGGCCTGGGTGCCCATCCTGATTCCCACCAACTGGCCTTGTAACCAGAAATTCCTGTCTTCCCCTAACACTGCCACAGCAGGGGCTTCTCAGCCCAGGCAGCAGAGACTCAGGGAGGACCCTGGGATGAGGAGACCTGTGGTCCATCCCATTTGTGTGGCTTTGGGTAGGTCACAGCTCTACCCTCTGTAAGATGGACAGAATATATCATTCTCTCGGAGCTGCAGGGAGGACATCGAGCACAGGGTCTGGACATGGTGATGGGAGCAGAGCAGGTGCCCCCAGAACTTTGGGGGCTGTGTCCTCGGGATCTGGTGAGACATGTTAGCCCAGTGCACCCTGGAAAGAAAGGCAACCATTGCATGCCCATCTTGGTGCTGAGCAGCAGACCCTGTAGCCAGGGAATTAACAGAAGCCCACACCTATAGGAAAGCCTGGGGAGGACTGACCAAAGTGCAGAGCCAGCCTCGTCCTCCCCCCATGAGCAGAGATGGTTCCCTCTGCTTATGTGGTGCAACTGCTGCTGCCAAGAAGCCTTCCCCCACGGCCAAGTTCAGGACCACCCCCCTCCCCCACCCCGGAGTATCACAAAACCTGGAAGTTAAGCAGTCATCTTTTATTGGTCAAGTTCTCCTTTTTCATTTACCTGCCACCAAAAACCATGAACAGCAAATAATAGCAATTTCCATTCTTTCAATTCTCTTCTGATACATTTCAACACACAGGCATCTATTCCTATGTGTTTATAGGAGCATGTTGACTCTTCTTCTGGAATCTGTTTTAGACTAATGCTATTCCAAACATGCATGAAGGGACATTGGAGATTATCTGGGCCTTGTTTTTAAGAGCAGTGTGGAGTGGTGGTTAGGATGTGCGTTTTGGAGGCAGGCAGACACAGGTTCAAATCTCAGATCAGCAAGCTGTGTGACCTTGGACAAACCACTTGTCTTCCCCACCTGTGCACTAGGGATGAAAGGGGTCCTCTCACCAGGCTAGCATAAGGATGAAAGGGGATAATGTGTGTAATACTTTAGCCAAGTACCCTGCACAGGCAGCTTCTCAATAAGCTTCAGCTGTCTCTGTACGCCTTTTTTTTTTGAGGTCCAGGGCCAGGGATTGAACCCAGGACCTCGTATGTGGGAAGCTGGTGCTCAACAACTGAGCCACATTAGCTCCCCTGAATTGGCTTTTTCATTTGTTTGCTTGTTGTCTGTTTTTTTGTTTTTGTTTTTAGGAGGCACCAGGGACAGAACCAGGGACCTCCCGTGTGGGAAGCAGGTGCTCAACCGCTTGAGCCACATCCACTCCCCTGTACTCCTTCTTACTGAGATATGTAGCAGTCTTGGAAATAAACAAATAAACATTTTTAAAAAAAGGTAGACAAATTGGTAAGGTGTTGGTGGTGGGGTGATGTATGGGAGCCCTGTATTGATGATATGCATGCTTGTTTTGTAATTTCACAACCTTTACTATACACTTGTTTGTGTAAGTTCATGTATGAATGATATACTTCAATAAAACATTTTTTAAATGAAAAAAGAAAAGGTAGATGAGTTGGAGTCCCTGCCTTGCGATTCAGATTCAGAAAATCCGCATTTGATTCTTGCCCCACCACTAACTGGCAACCTACTAACTTGTCTGGGCATTAATTTCCTCATCTATAATATGGGGATAAGAATACTATCTGCTCTTCTTATCTGACAAGGTTGTTGAGTAGAAAATATGGGCATTATTTTGTTTCCCTGCATCCAACACTGACCATCATGGATGTGCTGTGTGAACACATCTCATCGCTATCTGTGGGTAATGAGCAGAAATGTGACTAACTCATAGCCCTAGCCGAACTCAGCATCTAGGGGTAAGAATGAATGAGAGGGCTGCTGGAAACAGGGCTGAGGAGTGGACGTCCATCTACAAGAGTCTGAAACCCCCTCCCCTTGGTGTGCATCCCAGACAATCGATATATTTCCATCATTTCTTCAGCTAATTAATTTCTAAATTTCATCTTTCTTTTCATTTTAATAATTTAACACGCACAAAAATACTTCAAATAATAGAAGTATAAAGTTAAAATAGTCCACTCCCCCATCCTAGTTTCCTGAGACAAAGGCTGTTAACCAGTCCTTGAGTCTTCTACCCTGACATCAACATTTACTTCCACAAATGGAGCTTAGTAAATATACCCTGTCCATACTTTGTTCTTGTTGTTGTTAATTAATAATAACTTTTGGAGACCTTTACATACCAGCACATGAAAATTTTTTAAAATTTATTTTTTAGATTAGAATCCTTCAGTTCCCAATGTGCTGGTTTTGCTGGATCTGGTACTTAGTACCGGGTTCAATAAATATTGTGAAAGGGAAGAAAGAGATGCAGGGGAAAATGGGAAGAAAAGGAGGAATCGGGGAAAGAGAGGTGGAAGGACGATAATTTTTTTTAAAACAATTTACTTAAGTATATCATTCATACATGAACATACATAAACTATAAGTGTTCAGTAAACATCATGAACTTACAAAACAAACATGCATAACATCACACAGGACTCCCACACATCACACACACCCCACCCCACCCCCGCCCCCCCACCCCCCCGCAAAGGATAATTTTTTTAAAGAAATGAAGGAAGGAAGGAGAGAGGGAAGGTGAGTTGTTGTTGTTGTTTTTAAATAAGGGGGAAAAAGGTCGGAAAGAGGAAAGTAGAATGATAAAAAACAAGGAAGAAAGGAGAGAGGAAGGAAGGATGGAGAGGGGTACAGAAAGACAAGGGGGGGTTGAAGGAGCGATAGAGAGCGAGAGCGACAGCAACGGAAGGAAGAATGAGAGGAAGAGAAGGGACTGGAGTCTTCTCGGACATCAACACCCTCGCTGGGCAGTGGCGGGCCCTGCCCAGGCGTCGCTTCCCGCCGGCGCTTGACCGCAGGCCGGGACTCCGCGCTAGGCCCGGCGGCTGCAGCGCCCCCTCCGGCCGCCAGGGGCCGCTAGGCGCAGCCGGCCGCACTCCGCGCGCGCCGCGGGCCCTCTCTGCCGCCTCTCTGCGCGGGCCGCTTGCCGTCCCGCCGCCGCTTTCGGACTCCGACCGCGTCTCGCACACGCTTCGTCTCCTCTGGGGGGCCTCGCGCCGGCCGGCGCGCCCCGTCCCCCTGCCTCGCGGCGCAGGGTCTCGAGGGCCCCGCTCCCGCCCTCCGCTCGCCTGGCCCGGACCGGAAGCGGCGCCGCACGGCCTGGGCTTGGCGCGGGGGGCGGGCACCGGGGCCCGGTCGGACATGGGCAAGAAGCACAAGAAGCACAAGTCGGACAAACACCTCTATGAGGGTGAGGAGGGGGCCGGGCGGGGGGCGGCGAGCCTGCGGCCGGGGGTGAATGTGTCCGGACTACCCTCGGGCGCCCGAGGCGGGCCGGGGGCCGCACCTCCCACGGGCAGGCCCAGCCCCACGGAGGGGGCGCGGCCCGCCTGAGGCCGCGCAGACCCCAGGCGGGGCGGGATTCGAACCCCAGTCCACCGGGTCCCGGGATGGTTTCTTGGCGGGAGGCAGCCCGGAAGCATTCGGGGCGGGCGGCGCAGCTGCGACCGCTCGGCGAGTGCTCATCATTCAGCTGGTGCCTGGACGGGCAGCCACCGCGCGCCGCGGCCTTTGCATCGCCTGCTCTCCCGGCTCCGCTGTCCGTCTGCATTGTCAGTACCGCCCGCGCGTTCCAGCTTTAACCGAGCCGCCTTCCTTTTGTTTAAGAGTATGTGGAGAAGCCCTTGAAGCTGGTCCTTAAAGTGGGAGGGAACGAAGTCACCGAGCTCTCCACGGGCAGCTCGGGGCACGACTCAAGCCTCTTCGAAGACAAAAATGATCATGACAAACACAAGGACAGAAAGCGGAAAAAGAGAAAGAAAGGAGAAAAGCAGGTTCCAGGGGAAGAAAAGGGGAGAAAACGGAGAAGAGTAAAGGTAAAATTTGTTGCATGACTTCAGCTTTGGTAATGGCATCGTGTTCTAAACAGCCCAGCCTGCCGGTACCGACCTAACTTTTATTTTGTGGCTAGTGAGACGCTGAAACGCCTGTGGAATCTGACTTGTTTGAGGAAGAGCAGGGTAGAGTAGAAGCATGAATTATCCATGAGTTTCAGCAGATCTTTATTTAACCATACTCTTAGACAACATACCAGGTAAGTGGCTAAGTCCTGATTTTCAGGAGTTGCTTCAAGAATGCTTTTTTCATCTATGAATGGTAAATATCATGCTCAAGAATGCTTAAGGGCTTGAGATTTATCAAGAGTAGTAATTTCAAAAATGAATGGACTCTGTTGGGGTTGTATTTTGTTCTGAAGTAAGTACTATAATGTGAAAGATAGAATGAACAGTTTTCCTCTTTTAAAACAAAGTTTGAGTCGATTGAAGAGAAAATTTGATCAGAGATTTTTAAGGGATATAGCACAAGTAATAAAAACAAATATTTCTTTCACCATTTGCAATTAATAGAAAAGGACAAGTAGCTGTCATCTCCGTTTGCATAGTGGTCAAAATGATAATAATTAACTATCCTTCCATGGATGATCATACTCTTACTAGGCGTCATCATAGACTTCTTCAACACATTCTAAATTTGACCTGTCACTAAATGATTCTTAATATATCAATTACTTACTCTTGAGGGTAGATTTCCCATAGACTGGTTTTCTCAAATGTTTTCTGTTTCTGCATGCAAAGAAGTGTTCTGCTCCCTGGGGTTAAACACATTGGTAAATCATCAAGTCTTGGGGGATTCTCTTTGGAAAGGCTTAAATATGTTCCTGCTTTTATTCCTCAGCTTTTATTGCCTTTGGCTAGATAGGGACAACATATAGAGCAATTTAATTTTTCCCTTTCATTCCTAAATTATAAAAGCTATACATGCATATGTTTTTTTAGAAATCCAAGCAGTGCAGAAATGAATACAATGAAAAATGAACGTTTTATTTACCCCAAACCCGATTTTCCATCTCTAGAGATGAAGCTTTTTTGTATGTTTTAATTTTAATTAGTAGTAAAATAACTCATGAGCATAGTTTTAAAAGTCAAAGAGTATTATATAGGCGTTTAACACAAAAGCAGACTCCTGTTCCATCCTGGATGGAGTGCTACTTCCAGTTGTAGCTTTTTCTTCTGATACTTATCCCCACTTCTAAATTTGGTTTATTTCGCTGTTTATTTGATTAATCAGTTATTCCCCTACTGATATCATGTTACAGAAAATGAGAGTTTTAATTAGCATTCTTACACTGCTCCACACTCCCAATTACTCTTTCTCCATTCTCTGAATATAGGTACATCCACTTGTTGGTTAAATCAACATTCATTGGTTTTTCTTTTTCTTTTTAAATTATTGTTTACTGTGGAAACAAGTACAGTACACAAATACAGATCTGATCTTGACCAAGGAGTTAACTGCTTTACTTGATTTGTTATGTCACTAATTATTCCCAAACTCTTAACAGATTGACCCATCTGGCTTCTGTTTCTCATGTGGTTAAACAGTTTTTTTTTGTTTTGTTTTGTTTTTTTTTAAAGACAGCCCTCTGTTCCCTTAGGCTCTAGTCTGGACTAGTAATTTCTCTAAGCCTCCTGGGTCTCTCCTCTACCTACTTCCTGGATCCCATGTCTTCCTCCTCCTTGATCACATCCATGTTTTGGTGGAGTCTAAACTACAGATGCGTTCTAAGAAAGCATACCTGAGGTAGATTTTTTGTATGTTCTTACATGTTTGAAAATCTTTATTCTACCCTCGTACTTGGTTGATAGTTTGGTTTGACTTAGCATAGAATTCCTGAAGGCATTGTCTGTTGTCTTCTGGCTTCCAGATTTGCTGTTGAGAAGTTTGTTGCCATTCTTATACCCAGTTCTTTGTATGTGATCAGTATTTGCTCTCTTGAAATTTTTAGCATCTTCCCTTTATCTTCAGTGTTCAAACATTTACAGTGAATACTTGTGCCTTCAATTTTGAGATGTTTGCTTTCAGTTTTTCTGTGATAATTTCCTTCCCTCTGTTTTCCCTCTCCCCCTCTCTCTGGAACCCCAGCCATTTAGATGTTAGACTCTTGGACTGATCTTCTAATTTTCTTACATTTTCTCTCCTGTTTCCACCTTTGTATTTTGTGTTCTACCTTCAAGGAGAGTTCCTGAACTTAATCTTCTGATTGAATTTTAGATAAAGTTTTGTCAGCTGTTGAGCTTCCCTGTAGGTGACTAAACAGGGACCTGATCATTTTGGTGTAGAGCTCCCAAATGTCTATACCTACGCATATTTTCTCTGGGGTCTTCAGTTTCTCTAGAAACTAGTTTTTTTATCTGGCTGCTAGTATTTCCAGGGGTAAGCAAGGGAAGGAAGCTGAAGGTCTTATCATCCAGTTCTCTGCTTTCAGTCCACCATCTCTCCCCATTTTTTACTGGTCTCTGAATCTGGAGCCTCTCTGGTTCTTTGTGTTTCCAAGTTCTGAGCATCTCCAGGGTTCCGGGGTTTGAACTCTTCTCATAGCTGTCCCCCTTTGTAGGTAGAAGGTATTTTGCTTTCTCTGTACTGCAAACTCCTCCATCTGCCTTCTGTTTCTTTTAAGTTTGTTGACATCTTTCATCCACTCCTGTTTCTTTTGTACTGTTTGTTTTTGCCATCATATAGTTTAACTGGAAGTTCAAGTAACCATTTCAGGTTTTAGTTCTGTTACTTAGTACCATAACACCTACTGATAGGCTCATAGTCTTTATTTCTTGTTTCATCAATTATCTCATTCTTTTTATTGACTAAGTAGTATTCAGTTATGTGGATGTACCATACTTTATTTTATTTCATATCATTTTTAAGTATCACAAATAATACTGTAGCAAGCCTCACTGTACATAAATCTTTGTACACTTTTATTAGGGTATCTTCAGAATAGGTCCTGGAAGTCCCCATTTGTGTTTCATCCACTCTGCCCTTTCTTTTTTTTTTTTAAAGATTTATTTATTTTTTATTTATTTATCCCCCCCTTGCTGCTTGTGCTGCTGTGTCCATCCGCTGCGTGTCTTCTCTGTGTCTGCTTATCTCCCCCTTGCTGTGAGGTCCTGCCGCATCAGCCCACGGCGCCGCGCGAGCTGGCCTGCCCTCACAAGGAGGCGCCGGGAAGCGAACCCAGGGCCTCTCATGGTAAACGGGTGCGCTATCCATTGCGCCACACCCGCTTCCTGC
>JAQZBX010095334.1:0-11916 GCA_029593785.1 Cabassous unicinctus
AGGGGAGGATTTTATGGGCTTTTAAGCAGAAAAAGAAAAGTTACCTCCAAAGCAGAAAAATGGGATTAACCCAAGGCATCTCTAAAGCTACATTCCATACCAGAGAATAGTGTCCATATGGTCTGAAAGAAAGAAATTATAACTTAAGAATTTTATATCCAACCAATATTTTATACCCACATAATCTTAATGCCAAAGATATGCTCACATTGAAAAAGCAAAAGATATTTAAATAGTACCAGCACTATGAAGCAGAAATAACCAACTGCAAGACATGTACACTTTATTCGAGA
Source organism: Cabassous unicinctus (assembly GCA_029593785.1). Taxonomy (NCBI): domain Eukaryota; kingdom Metazoa; phylum Chordata; class Mammalia; order Cingulata; family Chlamyphoridae; genus Cabassous; species Cabassous unicinctus. The sequence continues at coordinate 294 of JAQZBX010095334.1, forward strand.
CGCAAATAGATAAAAGATGAAATAATAAAAGATATACCATGTGTGACTGTTTGGGATTATTTTTGTGAATCCCAAAAAGAAAGATTATATTGTAAACTAATCTATTCCTCTGTGTGTGATACCCTTTGATTGTATTAGATTCAGCTGAGATGTCTTTGATTAAATTACCAGTTAAGATTAGGGCTTTGATTCAACCACATCAGTAAGGCGTGACTCAGGTTGAGTTCCTGCCCCCTTGGTTGGCTGATATAAATGGATACTCAGTCAAGAAGACACACAGGAAGAGAGAGAGCTCTGTCATTTTTTTATCCTGGGGCCCTGGGGAGAGATGAGCCATTCGCCTCATAGTTTACAGCTGAGATTGGGAAGAAGCTGAGCCCATGGAGCCTTGAGAGAAATAGGAAGCCCAAGAAGGAGAGAACAGGCAGCGATCAGCGACCAGACCATCTTGCTTCAACATGCGGCAACTGACTTTAGTGAGAAAACAGCCTTGAGTTGAACTCTTTAGGGCCTTGTAGCTGTAAGCTTTTACTCCAAATAAATACCCTTTATAAAAGCCAACAGATTTCTGGTACTTTGCACCAGCAACCCTTTGGCAGACTAATACACCATGCAAACAATAACTAACTATAAGAGAGCTGAAGTAGCTACATTAATATTACACAAAATAGACTTTAAGTTAATAAATATTACCAGTCATAAAGAAGGATAATTCATAATGAAAAAAGAGCAAGTTAGTCAGAAAGATATACCAATTATAAGTGCATTTGCATAAAAAACAGTGGCCCAGAGTATATGAAACAAAACTCTGACAGAATTGAAAGAAGAAATAAACAATTCAATACTCACTCTCAATAATTGGTAGAACAGTCAGACAGTAAATCAATAAGGATAAGGATAATTTGAACAACTCTTATCAACCAACTTGACATAACTGGCACTTAGAGAACACTCTACCCAAAGTCTTTAGAATACACTTTCTTTTCAAGCAACTTTGGAACATTCTCCAGATAGATGACATACTGAGTCATAAAATGTCTCAGTAAATTAATAAAAATTAAATTATATTATATTCTATGGCCACAACAGAATTAAAGTAGAGATCCACAACTGGAAGGAATCTGGTAAAACCCCAAATATCTGGAAATTATATGATACATTTATAAATAACTCATGGTTCAAAGAAAAAATCACCGGGAAATTTTTAAAATAGTTTGAATGAATGAAAACAAAAACACAACATATAAAAATGTATAGGATACAGCTGAAGTAATGCTTAGAGGAAATTATTAAGCTTTCAACAATATATTAGAAAAGAAGCAAAGGATTACATTAAAAACCTAAGTGTCTACCTTAGGAAATTAGATAAGTCAAACTCAAAGCAAGCAGAGGAAAGAAATAATAAAGATCATAGGGGAAATCAATGAAATGGAAAAAAGAATACAGAAAATTAATGAAACAAAAAATGAGTTCTTTGAAAAGACCAACAAAATTAGCAAATCCTTAGCTAGACTGTCATAGTTACCTAGGATGCTCTAAGGAAATATGATGAAATGGTTAGGCTTAAACAATGGGAATTTATTCACTCATGGTTTTGAGGCCAGAAAAATGTCCAAATCAAGGCATCATCAAGGTGATGCTTTTTTCACAAAGACCATCTGCCAGCGAATCCTTGGCTCCTATGTCACATGGCAATACACATGCAGCATCCACTGATCTCTCCCTTTTCTTCTGGGTTTCATTGATATCAGCTTCTTGCTTCCATGGCGCACGCGCGCTTTCTCTCTCTCTCTCTTTCTCTCTCTCTCTGTTTCTTCATTCCATTTATAAAGGATTCTAGTAATACGATTAAGACCCATCCAGATTGAGGTGGGTCATACCTTAATTGAAGGAGCCTCATCAAAAAGTCCTATTTACAATGGGTTTATACCCACAGGAATGGATTAAGTTTAAGAACATATTTTTCTGGGATACATACAGCTTCAAACCATTGCACTCTACCTTCTGGACCCCAAAAAGACATGTTATTTTTACATGCAAAACAAATTCATTCATCACAATATCCCCAAAGCTTTAAGTCATTTCAGAAACAATGCTTAGTATAAAGTCTCATCAAAATTGTTTATAGGTGTGGTCCATCCTGGGGCACAAGTTCCCTCTATCTGTGGACCTGTGAAACCTAGAGAACAAGTTATCTGTTTCCAGTATACAAAGGAGGGACAGGCATAGGATAAACATCCCCATTCCCATAGAAAGAAATTGAATGGAAAACAGGGGCCACTAGTCCCAAATAATCCCAAAACCCTGCAGGGAATACACTATTAGATTTCTAGGTCTGAGAATCATCTACAAAATAATATTTTGTCCTCCAGGCTTGTTGGAACATCAGCCCCACCCCTTCCAAGTGCTTGCTCAGGGGCCATGCACTTCCTGAACACTGGGGTGAATGTTCCACCCTCTTCAAGCATCAGGATGGTGGCCAGGCTCTCTGCAAACATCAGGGTATAGGTTCCACCCTCTCAGAGCATTGGGGTGGTAGTCAGACTCTCTGCAATCCCTGGGGCATAGGTTTCACCATTTCAGGATACTGGGGTGGTGGCCAGACTCTGCACTCCCTGAGGCAAAGGCTTAACTCTCTCAGAAATTTGGGATGGGAGCACTCTTTCTAAACAATGGGAAGAAGGCCCACCTTCTCCAAGTACGGGGCAGAGTCACCCTTTCCAAACATATAGGTGGGTCCACTCTCTTGGCCCAAGGAGATGTCTTTGTACAGACCTCAGCTTCCATGGTTCTGCCTTTGAAGTGACTTTTCCTTCAGTTTGTCCCTTTCCTGTCCCTTTTAGTACAGAACTGGCAGTGGTTCCATTCCTATAGAAGTCGAGAAAACTTGTTGGCTTTGCATGTAATACATAGGGATCCAAACCATCAGACAGTAGGACTTTCCACAGATCCTTCCTAGATAACTGCACGTGCAATCCTGACTTGCACTGAAATGACTGACTGGATCCATGTTCAGTTAAGTCCTCACATGGAGCACTATTCTCTGGGGACTCGTTTTCTAGAAGCTCAGAATTCCCAAACCATCAATTTCTGTTTTCTTTGTACCCAAGAGTTCAGTTTTCAGCTTATCCCTTTCTTCTCATATTTTACTATAAACTGCAAGAAGAAGCAGACTGCACTTTCCACATTTAGTTTGGAAATCTCCTCAGCTAAACATCCAAGCTCATTATTTTCAAATTCTGCCTTCCATTTAACATCAAAACACAATTTTGCCAAATTCTCTGCCCCTTTAAAACAAGAATTGTCTTTCTTCCAGTTTGCAATGATACATTCATCATTTCTGTCTAAGCAGTCATCAGAAGTAACCAGACAAGTCCAGAATCAAGAAAATCCTGCTTTAAAAACGGTAGGAGTCACTCATGGTTCTTTTGCTGATCCTTCATCCACCCCCTCCCTAGCACTGTGTTGAGCTGACCTGCATTCCCATTGTGAGTCCCTAGCCCTGTTCTAGAAGGAAGAGAGTAACCTCTATGTGCATACTGGAGTGCCTGTACATGAGTGCCAATCTATCAGGTGGCAGCCTGAAAGACATCCAGGACACTCCTCTCTGGCTCATCTTCGGGGATCTTGCCCTGTAGACGGAAGCAGTTTGCAGATAGCTAAAGCAATGTAAGAAACAATTAAGTCAAAGCAGCCTGGGGTAAAGATTACCTGTTTTAAAACAAAATAGAGCACTTAGGAGGGAGGGATTCTATTTCATAGGAAGTACGAAGGAGACTCAGATTCCTGTAAATTGGGGAATTTCTTGGGCCATGAGCAAGTACAAACCCAGGAGAAGACATAGGTTCAGAAAAGACAGAAAGGACCTTGCACTTCATTTTCACCTTAAGCTGATTTTCTTGACAGGAGGGCTAAACTCTGAAGGAGTTCACCAACCAACACAGAGCCGATTTGCAAAGATTGTGAAAGGTGTTTTGTTTTGTTTTGTTTTTTGTTTTGTTTTGCTTTGCTCTGCTTTGCTTTGCTTTGAACTATTTGTTTTTGTTAGCTCTTGTGGTGGATTGAATTGTTTACTCTAGTTTGGACATGTTCTTGGTCTTGGTCTGCATTCTGGTGGTGTGGATCCATTGAAAATAAGGTCTCTTTGAGATGTTACTTCAGTTAAGGAGTGGTCCACCTGAATCAGGTAGGTCTTTATCTAGTTTACTGGAGGACTTTATAAGCTGGGTGAAAGTCAGATGGAGAGAGAAGCCACAGGGAACAGCCAGAAGTCAGAAGACAACAGAACCCAGAAGAGAAAGGAGAAGATGCTACAATGTGCATTGCTATGTGACAGAGAAGCTAAGGAACAAGGATCACCAGAAGCCAGTCCCAGAATGCCTTGCTTTCTGGGAGCAAATATCACCTTGCTAATGTCTAGATTTTGGACTTCTTTTAGTTTCAAAACTGTGGGCCAATATTCCCATTGTTTAAGCCAATCAATTGTATGGTATTTGTTTTAGCAGATAGGAAACTAAAACAATATTTGTCACCAGAAAGTGGGGTGTTGCTATTACAAAAACCTAAAAATGTGGAAATGGCTTTGAAATTGGGTAATGGGTAGAAGCTGGAAGAATTGGGAGGTGCTTGATAGAAAGAAAGCCTAGATTACCTTGAAGACACTGTTGGCAGAAATATGGATGTTAAAGGTACATCTTTGAGGCCTCAGAATTAAATGATAAATGTGGTATTGGAAATTGGAAGAAAGGCAATCATGTTATAAAGTGTCAGAGAACTTGGCAAAACTGTGTACTGATGTTGGATGGAAAGTGGAAATTCTAAGCAATGAACTTAGGTATTTAGCTGAGATTTTCTAACTAGTGCAGGAGGTGCAGCCTGGCTTCTCCCTGCAGTTTATAGTAAAATGTGTGAGAAAAGTGATAAGTAGAGAACTGAACTCTTCAGCACAAAGAAACCAGAAATTGATGGTTTGGAAAATTATGAGCCTATCCAAATAATTTGCTCTAACACTGTTTTAGTTTGCAAAAGGCTGCCAAGGCAATATATCAGAAATGGGTTGGTTTTTACAAAGGGGATTTATTATCTTATAAGCTTGTAGTTCCAAAGTTGTGAAAGTGTCCAAATAAGGCATCACCAGGAGATGCTTTCTCTCTGAACTGCAGCTGTGGGCTATCAGGTACATGGCAGGGGTCTGCTCATCTCTCCCCTCTCCTCTGGGCCTCATTGTTTTCAGCTTCTAGCTTCAGTGGCTCCTCTCAGCTTCTGTTCCATTGATTTCAGCTTCTGGCTCCAGGGCCTTCTCTCGCCTTCTCTCTCAGCTTCTGGGTGTTTCTCCCTAAGCTCCTATGTGTTCCTGTTGTTTCTCCCATTTTAAAGTGCTCCAGTAAGAGCTTTAAGATCCACTGTGGGTCACACAATCTAATCAAAGGCTCTTTAACTAAAGTAATGTAATCAAAAGTTTCCACCTACAGTAGGTTTATATGCACAGGAATGATTACCTCTAAGGACATGTTCTTCTGGGGTTCACCCAGCTTCAAACTGTCACATTGGTTTCATTTCCTAGGATGCTTAAGCAAATACCATGAAATGGGTTGGCTTAAACAATAGGAATGTATTAGCCTGTGGTTTTGAGGCTAAAAGAGAATCCAAATCATGCCATCATCAAGGCAATGCTTTCTCCCCCAAAGACTATGGCATTCTGGAGCAGGCTGCTGGCAATCCTTGGCTCATCTGTCACATGACAATGTACATAGTAGTCTCTTCTGGTTCTCTCACTTCTCTTCTGGGTTTTGTTGATTTCAGCTTCTCTCTGTGGCTTTCTCTATTTATATCTGAATTTTGTTCTGCTTATAAAGGACTCCAGTAATAGAATTGAGATCCATCCTGACTGAGGTGGACTGTAACTTCTTTACTGAAGTGACCTCATCAAAAGGTCCCACTTACAATGGGTTCACACCCACAGGAATGGATTAAATTTAAGAACGTGGTTTTTGGAGTACATATAGCTTCAAACCACCATAGACACTAAGGCCAGAAGCAGCTCTATCAAGGGCCTCCCTGTCTCCCAGAGGACAGAGCTCCAAATGAGGGCTTAACTGAATAAACCTTTGCTATAGAGGGTGTTCCTGAACATGGGTTCAGTCAGCCATTTTAGTGAAAGTAAGGATTGGAAATGCAGTTATCAGGAAGGATCAGCGGAAAGTCCTATTGTCTGATGATTTGGACCAGCTTGAACTGTGCACACAGCCAACAAGGGTTTTGCAAAATTTATATGAGCTGAACCACTGCCAGCCCAAACTGAAAGGGACAGACAAGGGATGAAATGAAGGAAGAATAACTTCAAGGGCAGATCCATGGATGTAAATGTCTAGACCAAAAAGCTTTCCTTGGGCCAAGAGAGTAGGCCCACCCATATCTGTGGCTGTGGATAGCCCAGCCATCATCCCAATGCTCAGAAAATGTGGGTCATCCCAATGTTCAGGGTGAGTATGGCCACTAAGCAAATGATTGGAATGGATGGAGCTCCTCCTCCATCAGGCCCAAAGGACAAAACATCAAGCAATAGATGACTCTCAGATTTTGACATCTAATTGCAGTATGTCCTGTTGGACTTATTTTGGACCTCTTGTCCTTCCAATTTCTCCCTAATGGAATGTAAATATCTATCCTATCCATGCCCCACCATTGTATATTGGAAGGAGATAACTTATTTTCAATGTTTCACAAGTTCACAGACAGGGAAATTTTGCTCAGGAATGGATGACAACCGTAAACAATTTTAATGAGACTTTGTACTTAGCATTGTTACTAAAATTACTTACAGTTTTGGGGATGTCATGATGGAATGAATGTATTTTGCAGATGGGAAGAAGGTGTCTTTTGGGAATCTGGAGGGTGGACGGTGGTGGATTAAATTATGTACCCCAGTTTGGAGATGTTCTTGGTCTTGATCTGCATTCTGGTGGGTATGGACCCATTGTAAATAAAATCTCTTCAAGATGTTACTTCAGTTAAGGTGTGGTTCAACTAAATCCAGTTGGGCTTTAATCTGGATTATGGGAATCCTTTATAAACAGGGTAAAAGTCAGATGAAAAGGAAAGCCACAGGGATCAGCCAGAAGGTGGAAGTCAACAGACCTGGAAGAGAGAAGAGAAGATGCTGCTATGTGTATTGCCATGTGACAGAAAATTCAAGGAACACTGGCAGCCAGCTCCAGAATGCTACAGTTTTCTGGGGGAAAGCATCATCTTCCTGGTGCCTCAACTTTGGACTCCTCTTAGCCTAAAAATCATAAGCCAATAAATTCCCATTGTTTAAGCCAACCCATTGTATGGTATTTGTTTTAGCAGCTAGGAAATTAAAACTCTCCTGACACTCAAGGAAATCTCTATCATATCACTAGCTGGATATAAACTAAAGGAACAGATACTCAGTGGCTAAATCCCAGAGTTCACACATTAAATATTAAAATGTACAGTGTGCAACAAAAGATTATATGACAAACAAAGGAACAGGAAATGATGTACAATCCAAAGGAACAAGATAAAAATCCAGAAACCATCAATGAAGATGATGAGACTCTGGACATACCAGAAAAAAAAAAATAAATGATCATCAAAATGCTCAAGGAGATAAAGGAAAACACAGAGAAAAAACTAAAGTATACTAGGAAAACAATGAATAAACAATATAAGAATCTCAAAAAAGAAGTAGAAATTAAAAAAAAAAGCTAAACAGAAATATTGGAGTTGAAGACCACAGTAAAAGAAATGAAAAATTCCCTGGAGGGTTTCAATAGCACTTGGAACTGGTAGAAGAATCAGTGATCTCTAAGACAAGACAACTGATGTGATTCAGGCTGAAGGGAAAGAAAAAAGAATGAAAAAAAGTGAACAGAGCCAAGAAACCTGTGGTACACCATCAAGCATACCAATATACATATTGTGAGAGTCCCAGAAGGAGAAGAGAGAGAGATGGGGCAGAATAAATATCCAAAGGATTAATGGAACAAAACATCCCAAATTTAACAAAAGACATACATATATACATTAAAGAATCTCAATGAATCCCAAGCAGGATAAACCGAAAAACAACCATACCCAGGCACATAGTAGTTAAACTATTGAATGCCAAAGGGAAGGAGAGAATTCTGAAAGCTGCAAAAGAAAAGCAACATGTTATATACAAGGGAGTCCCAATAAAATTAAGTGTAGATTTCTTGTCAAAACCATGGAGGCAGGAAGGCAGAAAGGCAGGAAGGCTGAAAGAAATCAATTGCCAGTAAAGAATTTTATATTCACTGACACTGTTGTTCAAATGGGGGGTGGGGGGTGGGGGAGAAGATGAAGACATTCCCAGATAAACCAAAGCTAAAGGTATTTGTCACCTAGACCTGCCTTACAAGCCAAGCTAAAGGAAGTTCCTCAGTCTGATAGGAAAGGACACTAGACAGTGGGTTGAAGCAACATAAAGAAATAAAAACCTCTGTTAAAAGTAATCATATGGGTTATTATAAATGCAAGTACTATTTATTGTACTTTTTGTTGTATAACACTACTTTTTACTTCTTGCATGTTCTAAAATGCATTGTATAAAGATATCATTTGTAAAACTACAACAAAAAGTGGAGAGACAGAGGGGTATGGGAACTCTGTATGTGTATGGTATTGAAGTTAAGTTGCTATCAAGTCAAATGTGATTGTCATAGATTTAGGATGTTAAATTTAAGCCCCGTGGTAACCTCAAATGAAATATCTGAAAAAAAAAAATGTATAAAGAAGGGAATGAGAAGAGACTTAAATGGTACATGGCAAATCATCAAATAAATATGAAAGTAGGCATTAATAGAAGAAGAAAGGGACAAAAAGGTATAGGACTTACAAAGAGCAAATAGCAAAATAGCAGAAGAAAGTCCTGTATTCTCAGTAGTTACTTTAAATGTTATTGGAGTAAACTTTACTGTCAAAAAGCAGAGATTGGCAGAATGGATTAAAAAGCATAACTCAACTATATGCTGTTTGTTTACAAGAGACTCACATTATATGCAAAGACATAAGTAGGTTGAAAGTGAAAGGATGAAAAAAGTATATACTATGCAAATAGTAATCAAAAAAGAATTGGGGTAGGTAAATTAATGTCATATAAAATAACTTTAAGTCAAAGAGTTTCTTGCAAGGGACAAAAAAGATTACTTTATTCTGGTAAAGGGATCAATTAATCAAGAAGACATAAGAATTATAAATATATATGCATCTAACGGCAGAGCCCCAAAATATATGAAGCAAATATTGACAGATTTAAAGGGAGAAATAGACAGTTCTACATTAATAGTAGGAGACTTAAATACACTTCTTTCAATAATGGGTAGAAAATCTAGACAGAAAATCAGTAAGGAAGTAGAAGGCTTGAATGATACTATAAACCAACTAGACCTAAAAGATATATATAGAACACTTCACCCAACAACAACAGAATAAACATTCTCCTCTTGTGCATATGGATTATTCCATAGGATAGACCATATATGAGGTCACAAAACAAGTCCCAATAAATCAGTAGTATTAAAATCATACGATCAAAAATGGAATGCAGCTAGAAATCAAAACAGAGTAAGAACTGGAAAATTCACAAACGTGGAATTTGAACAATGGACTCAAAGAACCAATGACATCATAGAGGAAATTAAGAAACCACAAAGGAAATTAGGGAATATGAGGTGAATGAAAATGAAAACCCAACATACCAAAACTTATGGAATGCTGCAAAGTCAATGCTAAGAGTGAAATTTATGCCTATAAATGGTTACATTAAAAAGATCTCAAATCAGAGTCCTGCCCTCACAAGTAGAGGATCTAGCAAAAGAAGAGAAGACTAAGCACAAAAAGAGATGAGGGAAGGAAACAACAAAGATGAGAGCTGAGATAAATGAAATGGAGGATAAAAAAATAGAGAATCAATGAAACTAAAAGTTGGTTCTTTGGAAAAATCAATAAATCACCAAACCTTTATCTAGACCAGGGTTGTTAACCTTTTTTGTTCCACAGACCCCTTTGCCAGTCAGGTGAAAACCACAGACCCCTTCTCAGAATGTAGCAGCAGATCGTTTCATGACACTCAACATCGGACGTCAGAGAAAATAAAGATAATAATTTCTCAATTCAAGCTCACGGACCCCCTGAAATCGACCCCTGATTAAGAATCCCTGATCTAGACTGACAAAAAAAAGAGAGGAGACAAATAAAATCAGAAATGAAAGGAAGGGCATTACTACTGACCTCATAGAAATAAAAAGGATGGCAGGCATACTTCAGAAAGATTGCAGGTTCTCTTCTGACCATCACAATAAAGCAAATATCACAACTTTTTGGTTTTCTAGTGCATATAAAAGTTATGTTTACCCTATATTGTAGTCTATTAAGTATTCAATAGCACTGTCTGAAAAATGTGCATATCTTAATTAAAGTGTGACACAGAGACATGAAGTGAGCACATGCTGTTGGAAAAATGATGCCAATAGCCTTGCTCAACATAGAGTTGTCACATAGCTTTAATTTGTAAAAATTGCAGTGTTGGTGAAGTGCATTAAAATGAGGTATGCCTGTATAAGAGGATACTATGAACAATTTTATGCCAACACATTAGAAAACCTAGATGAATTGGACAAATTCCTAGGAACACAGCTATTACCTGTACTGACTTAAGAAGAAATAGAAGATCTCAACAGACCAATAATAAGTAATGGGATTGAATCAATAATCAAAAATCTCACAACAAAGAAAAGCCCAGAACCAGATGGCTTCACTGATGAATTTTACCAAGCATTCTAAGAAAAGTTAATGCCTATCCTGTTCAAGTTCTTCCAAAAATTGAAGAGAAAGGAACACTTCCTAACTCATTCTAAGCCAATATCACCTTAGTACCAAATCCTGATAAATATAACACAAGAAAAGAAAATTATAGACCAATATTCCTTATGAATATAAATGCAAAAATCCTCAACACAAAAGTAGCGAAACAATTCCAACAGCACATTAAAAGAAGTATACACCATGATCAAGTGGTATTTATCCCAGGTATGTAAAGGTGGTTCAAAAATAAGAAATTAATTAATATAATATACCACATTAATAAAACAAAGGGGGGAAAAAACCACATGATCCTCTCATTTGGTAACTAGGAAAAGAAAGAAACTTCCTTAACATGATAAACGGCATACATGAAAAACCCACAGCTAACATCATACTTAATAGTGAAAGATTGAAGGCTTTCCCTCTAAGATAAGGAATAAGACTAGCATGCCCACTGTCACCACTGTTATTCAACATGGTACTGGAAGTCCTAACCAGAGCAATTAGGCAAGAAAAAGAAATGAAAGTCCTCCAAATTGAAAGGAAGAAGTAAAACTTTCCCTATTTGCAGTTTAACGGTCCTGAAAAATCCATCATAAAACTACTAGAGCCAATAAGCGAATTCAGCCAAGTGGCGGGGCACAAGATCAACATGCAAAAATCAGTAGTGTTTCTACACTGTAGTAATGAATAATCTGAAGAGGAAATTGGGAAAAAATTTCATTTACAATAGCTACTGAAAGAATAAAATATGTACCAATAAACTTAACCAAGG
>JAQZBX010095335.1:0-11930 GCA_029593785.1 Cabassous unicinctus
GCATTCAACATTGCTAATAAAAAATCCAGTTTACATTTGGACTCTATTCTTTCTTTAAATGTAATCTTTTCCACTCCCCACTCTTTCATGGATGTTTTCACATGTTTTCTTTTCATCATGATGCTTTTATAATACATTACGGCATATGTTTGTCTGTGTATGTGTTTGTGCTGGTGTGCATGTTTATTAACTTTTCCTAAATGTCATCTATTTAAGTTATCTGTTTCTGTGTAAAATCCACAATCAAACATCATGGCATAAGAATAATATTATTACCCATAATTCTTGGGGGCAGTTCCTTTATCTCACATGTGGACTTGGTTGGAGTAATTATGACAGCTTGGAGAATATAAGTGTATTCAAAAGTCAGCCGTTTTTGATGGTACGGCCATACAAATTAATATCTGAGTGGGTCACTGGCTTTTATGTGGTAGCCCATGGCTGAAAAAATAAATAATGTTGAACATGTTAGGCATCTTAAATCTTGGCTCAGAACTCACTCAGCTGCAGTTCTGCTACACTCTATTAGTCAAAACAAGTCAGCAGACAAAGGAAAAACAATAAACTCTAGGTATTGGTGAAGTAACAGTTGTGTGCATGGTGATGGGTGAAATCATTCACATGTTTCGTAGGTACCATACAACATGGTTCACTGGGCCATTTCTTCTCTGAATTTTTTTTCTTTTCTTTCATTTTTATCTTGTTTATTCCTTTGTATTTGTTTTAGAATTTCTACTTCCCTCTTCTCTGAAGTCAAATATTTAGTCATCTGCTCATTCCCTAGAGTCATGTCCCATACCTGGGGGAAGGTAGTTTGTTTATATGCTGAGTTTGGCTTAGACAGGGGCCATATTTTTGCAACAAGGAGGTTTTCAGGAAGTAACTCTTAGGCAATATATAATACTAGGCTAAGTTTCAATTTCACAAGAAAAGTTTCATAAGTACAATAATCAATATCAAGGGCCTGAAATAATGCTCTGTCTTTCTTCACTAGGAAGTACACTTGCACTTGGGAGTTTCTTGCTATTAGAAAATGTAGTAGAACTCCCCAGGGTGGGAATTCAATATTTTTTCAGTTATGGTGTGGATCTCACCCACTGAGACAATGTCCCATGAACACTTGAGCATATTCAGATGCCTTAGAAGCATGCCCCAGGTGAACCCCTTCCCATGCATCTCCTCATCACTGACACCCTGTACCAGTAATCCTCCCCAACCACTGCTGTGACCCTGCTGTGATCCAAAACCTCTCCAAAATGAAGCCAGCATAATAACTAAATAAAATTAATTAAAAATGAAATAATTTTTAAAAATAACCAATACAATTTAAACAATTAAAATTTTGAAATAAAAAAATTAAACATTTGTGTCTTTCATCACTGTAAAACCTGTTGTCTTGTGTGTACAGTGACATTTGCTTCCATTTATTTGCCCAATGTCTTATTTTTTTTATTTTGTCTTCAAAGATGCTTTAGTTACAAAGTTCACATGCTCCTTCCCCTGACCCTCACCCCAGTTCCATGGGTAGTCCAATCCAATCCCCCAACCTACTCCCCATCACAAACCAGCACCCCAAACCCAATCACATCACTGTACCACTGTCATGCTCATCCACTGCTCAGCTATACCACTTAACCTTATTCTAGATTTTGACAGTATGGCCATTGGCTGTCTTCAACTTCTACTACCTTTCTGTGTCCTGTAAAGCTTTCTTCCAGACTCTAGCTCTGTGAGTCTGTTCAATTTGATTAATTTATATCAGTGAGGTCATGTAATATTTTTCCTTCTGTGCCTGGCTTACTTCACTTAACATAAGGTCTTCAAGATTCATCCATGTTATCCTGTAAGTTAATACTGCATTCCTTCTTATACCTGAGTAATATTCAATTTTAAGTATATACCAGTTTGCTTATTTATTCATCTGTTGATGTACATTTGGGTTGCTTCCAACTTTTGACTGCTATGAACATAGTTGTGCATATATCTGTTTGTGTCCCTGCTTTCAATTCTCCTGGGTTTCTACACAGCAGTGCGATTGGTGGATCATATGCCAGTTCTATCGTTAGCTTCCTGAGGAACTGAAAAACTATTCTCCACAATGGCTGCACCATTCTACATTCCCACCATCAGTGTGTAAGTGTTCCCTTTATTCCACATCCTCTCCAACACTTGTAGTCCTCTGTTGTTGTTTTTTTTTTTTTAATATCCACCAGTCTAATGGGTGCAAGATGATATCTCATTGTAGTTTTGATTTTTATTTCCCTTATAGCTAGTGACATTGCGCATATTTTCATGTACTTTTTATCCATTTGTGTTTCTTCTTTGGAGAAATGTCTATTCAAATCACTTGCCCATTTTTTTAAAATGGGTTGTTTGTCTTTTTATTTTCAAAATGTAAGATTTCTTTATATATGCTGAATATTAGGCCCCTATCAGATATATGGTTCCCAAATATTTTCTCCCATTGAGTAGGCTGATTTTTCTCTTTCTTGACAGAGTTCTTTGAAGCAAAAAGTTTTTAATTTTGAGGAGGTCCCATTTATCTATTTTTTTCTTTCATTGCTCACGCTTTGGGTATGAAAATTATGAAACAATTTCCTACCACTAGAGCTCCTAGAAGCTTCCCTATATTATCTTCCAGGAGCTTTATTGCCTTGTCTCTTATATTTAGATCTTTGATCTTGAGTTAATTTTTATGTAGGGTGAGATGGCAATCCTCTCTCATTCTTTTGGATATGGATATCCAGTTCTCCAAGCACCATATTTTGAAGAGGCCATTCTTTCCCAGTTGAATGTGCTTAGTGGCCTTGTTGAATATCAGTTTTCCATACATATGAGGATATATATCAGAACTATCAGTTCTGTTCCATTGGTCAGTATGTCTAGCCTTGTGCCAAAACCATGCAGTTTTGATCACCGTAGCTTTGTAGTATGTTTTAAAGCCAGCTAATGTGATTCCTCCAATTTCATTTTTATATTTCAATATGTCTTTGTCTATTTGGGGCCCCTTACCCATCCAAATAAATTACATAATTAGCTTTTCCAATTCAGTAAAAAGTGCTGTGGTAATTTTTATAGGGATTGCATTAACTCTATAAATCAATTTAGGTAAAATAGACATGTTAATGATGTTTAGTTTTCTTATCCATGAGCAGGGAAAATTCTTCCATTTATTTAGGCCTTCTTTGATTTCCTTTAACAATGTTGTGTCATTTTCTGAATACAAGTCCTTTACATCTTTAGTATCCTGTATTCCTAGGTATTTGATTCTTTTCGTTGCTATAGTAAATAGAATGTATACCTTTATTTCCTCTTCAGATTGCTCATTATTGATGTACATAAATGCTACTAAGTTTTCCATGTTGATGTTATACCCTGCCAACTTTCTGAACTCATTTACCAGCTCTAGAAGCTTTACTGTAGCTTGCTTAAAGTTTTCTATTTATAACATCATGTCATCTACAAACAGTGAAATTTTTACTTCTCCTTTCCAACTTGCATGTCTTTTATTTCCTTTTCTTTCCTAAGTGCTTGAGCAAGTACTTCTAACACAATGTTAAATAAGAGCAATGACAGTGGGCATCCTTATACTTTTCCAGACCATAGAAGGAAAGCTGAAAGCATTTCACCATTGAATTTGATGTTAGCTGTGGATTTTTCATATATACACTTTATCATGTTTAGGAAGTTCCCTTCTATTCCTATCTTTTGAAGTGTTTATATTAGGAAGGGGTGCTGTGTTTTGTCAAATGCTTTTTCTGCATCAATAGAGATGATCATGTGATTTTTTTCTTTTGATTTGTTCATGTGGTTTATCACAGTAATTGAATTTCTTATTTTGAACCATCCTTGCATACCAGTGATGAAACCCGCTTGGTCATGATGTATAATTCAGTTTATGTGTTGTTGAATATGTTTAGCAAATATTTTGTTGAGGATTTTAGCATGTAGATTCATTAAAGAGATTGATCTATAGCTTTTCTTTCTTGTGGTGTCTTTGTGTGTCTTTGGTATGAGAGTGAGGTTAGCCTCATAGAATGAGTTTGACAATGTTTCCTCCACTTTCATTTTTTGGAAGATATTAAGCAGGATTAGTGTTAGTTCTTTCTGTAATGTTTGGTAGAATTCACCTGTGAAGCTATCTGGTCCTGATCTCTTCTTACTTGGGAGGTTTTTGATGACTAATTCAATCTCATTACTTGTGATTGGTCTGTTGAGTTCATCAATTTCTTTCAGCAGTGTAGGCTGCTTGGGTGTTTCTAGAAATTTGTCTATTTCACCTAAGCTATCCATCTTTTGGGCATAAAATTTTTCAAAGTATCCTCCTATGATAGTCTCTATTTCTACAGGGTCAATTGTGATATCCCCTTCCTCAATTCTTACTTTATATATTTAGATCTTCTCTCATTCTTCTTTGTTAATCTAGCTAAAGGTTTGTCAATTTTATTCTTCTTCTCAAAGAACCAGCTTTTGGTTCTTTTTTATAGTGTTTTCTTATTTTGAATTTCATTTATTTCAACTCTAGTCTTTATTTCCTTCTTTCTACTTGTTTTTGGATTAGTTCGTTGTACTTTTTCTAGTTCCTAAAAGTGTGCAATTAGGTCTTTGATTTTAGCTCTTTCCTCTTTTTTAATATAGGCAATTATGGCTATAAATTTCCCTCACTGCATTGCTTTTGCTGCATATCATAGGTTTTGAAATGTTGTGTCATCATTTTCCTTTGTTTTAAGATAGTTACTGATTTCTTTTGCACTTTTCTCTTTGACTCATTTATTGTCTAAGAGTGTGTTGCTTAGCTTCCATATCTTTGTGCCTAATCTGCTTCTCTGGCCCTTACTGAGTTCCAGCTTCATTCCATTGGGGTCAGAGAATTTACTTTGTATAATTTCAATCTTTCTGAATTGATTGAGGGTTGTTCTGTGGCCTAGCATGTGGTCTATCTTGGAGAATGATCCATATGCACTCAAGAAGAATGTGTAACCCAGTGTATGTGGGTGTATATGTCTATTAGTTCCAGCTCTGCTAATGTTTTATTCAAATTCTTTGTTTCTTTATTAATTCTCTTTCTAGATGTTCTGTGTAATGGTGATAATGGTGTATTATAGTCCCCCAATATAATTGTAGAGGCATCTATTTCTCCACTTGGTTTTTCCAGTGTTTGCTTCATTTATTTTGAGGTTCACTGGTTAGGTGCATAAATATTTATGATTGTTCTTTCTGCCTGGTAGACTACCCCTTTTACTAATATATAGTGTCCTTCTTTGTACCTTGCAATAGTTTTGCATTTCATGTCTATATTGTCTGACATTAACATAGCTACTCCCACTCTTTTTTGATTATTGTTTGCATGTAAATTTGTTTTCCAACCATTCACTTGCAACTTCCTTGTATCCCTGGGTCTAATGTGAGTTTCTTGTAGACATAATATAGATGGATCATATTTCCTTATCCGTTCTGGCAATCTGTATCTTGGAATTGGAGAGTTAATCTATTAGCCTTCAATGATATTAGTGTCGAGGCATTATTTATATTAGCCATATTTTCTTTAGGTTTATATATGTCATGTGTTGTTTTTATTTCTCTTTTTATCTTTTTTAGTTATTCTTAGCAATAATCTTCATTTCTACACTCTCCTCCAAACTCTCTCTTCTGTCTTTTTTTTATCCTTTCTACCTGCACAATTCCCTTTAGTTTTTCTTGAAGGGCAGGTTTCTTGTTGACAAGCTTTCTTAATTCCTGTTGG
This sequence comes from Cabassous unicinctus, assembly GCA_029593785.1. Lineage (NCBI taxonomy): Eukaryota > Metazoa > Chordata > Mammalia > Cingulata > Chlamyphoridae > Cabassous > Cabassous unicinctus. The sequence goes on from JAQZBX010095335.1 coordinate 5,744, forward strand.
TCTGTGAATAATTTGAACTCTGCCTCATTTTTCCAAATGCCAGCTTTGCTGGGTACAAAGTTCTTAGCTAGAAGTTTTTTTTTCTTTTAGCATCTTATCTATGTCATATCACTGCCTTCTTTCCTCCATGGTTTCAGGTGGTTAATCAGCACTTAATCTTATTGTGCTCCCTTTATATATGATGGATCTCATTTTTTTGCTATTTTTAGGATTGCCTCTTTGTCTTGAGCATTGGACAATTTCATAAGTGTGTGTTTTGAATTAGACTTGTTAGGATTTATACATTTGGGGTGCACTGTACTTCCTTGATATGTATATATATGTCCCTAAAAAGAGTTAGGAAATTTTCAGCCATTATTTCCTCCAACACTCCTCTACCCCTTTCCCTTCTCTTCTCCCTAAGAGATGACTATATTGTGTATGTTTATGCATTTCCTGTTGTCATTTAAATACCTGAATCCATGCTGGATTTTTTCTATCTTTTTTTCTATCTATTCTATTATCTGCCTGATTTCAGATGTACTGTCTTCAACATCACTGATTCTTTCCTCTGCCTGTTCAAATCTGCTGTTATGTGCTTCCAGTGTATTTTTGAAACTTGTATTGGGCCATTCATCACCATCAGATCTGTTATCATTCTTTGTATGATTACAATTTCTTCTATATGTTCCCCCAGTGTCTTTTTTATATCCATTATCTCTTCTTTCACTTCATTAAGTGATTCATGATATTTGTTTGGACATCCCTGAATATTTGTTCCATGCATATATTTCCTTACAGGACTGTTTTCTTCCCTCTTATCTGTGATTAAGCACATTTCTGTCTGACCCCTTCAATTTTTTGTGCCCAAAAACTCTCAAGACCAACATATAGTACATAAATATTTATCTTGAAGTACCAAGGCATTATTGTCTTGGTACACATAAACTACTCCCTTCTTTTTTCCCCACTTTTTTATTTTTTAAAAGATACTTTAATTACACAAATGTTACAGAGAATATACCGGTGATTCCTGTATGCCTCACTCCCCACATCTCCTGCATTTTCCCACATTAGCAACATCTTTCATCAGTGTGGTACATTCACTGCAATTGATAAGCAAACTTTGGAGCATTGCCACTAAGCATGGATTATTGTTTATATTGTAGTTTACACTCTCTCCCATTTGACTCTGTAAGTTTTGGCCAGCAATGACTGGTTTAAGTCTGTCATTTTAATGTCATTCAAATGATTCCCAATTCCTGAACATGCCCATTATTACACCTGTTTTTCTCTCTCCCTAACCCCAGAATATCCATGGGTCATTGCCTCTAAAACAATGGAATTTCTTCCATTGCTAGAATCACAAGTAGTTTATAGTAGAATACTAGTAAGTTTATTTTAGTCTGTAGTTCATTTCCCAATCCTGAGGACACTGAGATGGTGATGCCCACTCCACAATAAATTGAGGAGTGCTTTTATCCCATACATACAGGAGATGGGACTCTCTTGCTTGCAGTTGTAGGCACTCTCATTTCCTTGGTATGTTGTTTGTCCATCATCTCCTTGCCTTTAGTTGTCTTGCATGAGTCCATTGAACTGGAGAGTAGGTGTTGCAACTCCATTGAGATTCAGGGCTCAGCTGGCACATGGACAGCCCAAAGTTAAGTCTCTTACCAACTCTAGTACTAATTGTAGGTTCAAATAGAAGGACAGAAGAGTCATTCATAGGGAAACCACTGCTAGTCTAACTCAGTCACACTGGGGACTGTAAATACAAGATTAGGGCCCACTGGCAAGGGGCCAAATTCCTGAGCTGTCTGCCCTGATGATAGTGTCTGGATGTCTCCATATCCCTGAGGATCTTCACTGTTTGGGATCATATATTCTTTGGCTGTGAATGAGGTCCTGTTGAGATGTGCATAAGCGCTACCTCTGGGATGGCCTTCTGACTCACTTTGAATTTTCTTTGCCATACAAACTTACTTTTCTTTGGTTTTTCCCCCATTTGGTCAAGGTGTCTTTTTTTCCAGATGCATTACTTGTTGGTACTTGGTAGAAATCCCTTGGTGCTAGGGAGGCTTACCCTGGAGTCATGTCCCACAATGGGGGACATGCTGATTTTGGCTTACAGAAAGACCACATTTGAGCAACAAGGAGACTCCCCATTGATAACTCTTAGGCCCCTATGTCACTAGGCTAAGTTTCAATTTCAAGAGCAATGGCTCATAAGCATAATCATCAAAATCAAGGATTCCTCAATGGACCATCCTCCTTCAGAAGTCATTGTCCCTGTACTTGGGGCATACTTGTTTTTCCATTAGAGAATGTGACAGAGCTCCCCCAGATGAGAATTTAATATATTTTGGTTATTGTGTGAATCCCCAACCACCATGACAATGCCTTTTGAACATTTAGACACATTTATATGCCTTATATGTATACACACGTAAACTTCCTTGCATGTATCACCCCTCACTGACACCCCACACCAATGATCCTCCCCTGTCACAGTTGTAACCCTTCTGTGATCTAAAACTTCTTCAAAAATGAAACAAATAAAATACCCACATACAATTAATAAGAAAACGAAAGAGTAATGATAGTTTTATATATAAGAAGTAAAATACATAAAAATTAATAAAAAGTAAAAATAGAATAATATTTTTAAAAATTACAATAAAAATAATGAAAATGTATTTGAAGAAAAAAACTTATTTTTTTTTTACATTTTGTCTTTCATCACTATAAGACTGTATGTACAGTGACATTTTCTTCCATTTATTTCCCCAGTGTCTTAATTTTTTTTTTCATTTTTTCTTCAAAGAAGTTTTAGGTCACAGAAGAGTCATATACAGAATATAGGGGATTCCTATAGACTCAACATCTTCCTCCTATTCCTCTTTCCCCCATCAATACTCTTTTATATATGGATGGTACATTTTTTATAACTGATGCAAAAATATGGAAGCATAGCTAGTAACCATTGCCAAAGTTTCACATTATGGTTTACTTTTTGGACCATATACTTTTATAAGATCTGATAAAATTTAATGTAGCCTGTATCCATCTTTGCAAGATTGAGCAGAACACTTCCATCACCCCTAAATTGCCCCCTGTTCCATCTATTTTATTCTTCCCTTCCCCTCCCCTGTGGGACCATGGCGACCACCAGGCTTCACTCCTTGAAGGGCAAGATTCATAGTTACTTGCATCTTCACTGAGGGCTTGACACACTTGTCTGTCATCTCATATTAGGCACTGCCAATGCTCTCAAGTGACTCCTATCCTTCTGTTTGAGAACATAGCAGGCCTCCCTAGGATGGAAGTCCAACACTTTCCTACTCATTATGTGAATGTCTACTCACTGATGCAACGCACTATGACAAAATGATCACTCACACGCTCCCTAGAAGCATGCCCTAGGTATGCCCTAGCCCAAATGTCCCCATCCAACACCCTAAACCAGGAACCCTTCCTTGACATTTTGCCAAATTAGCATTCCCAAAATCATAATTTCAAGCACGTATTCACCAATCTCCAATGTTGCCTGCTCCCACCAGCAACCCTCCTACCAATTCCATGGACCATACATTCCACCCTCCCCACCCTCCCGACCCTGCCCCCTGTCAGAACTGCACCACACAACTCAATTTTATACTATACCCTTGTTATGTCCCTTCACTGCACAACTACATGCTTTGACCTTGTCATAGATTTTGCCCATATGAGCATTGGCTTATGAACTTCTTCTACTTCTTCTACCTATCTATTTCCTGTAAACCTGTCTTGCAGAGTCTAGGTCTTTGAGTCTGTTCAGTTTGCTTAATTTATATCAGTGAGGTCATGTAACAATTGGCCTTCAGTGCCTGGCTGGCTTCACTCAACATAAGGTCCTCAAGGTTCTTACATGAATGAATCTTGAATATGTTAGTTCTGTATTCTTTCTTACAGCTGAGTAATATTCCATTGTATGTATATAGCACATTTTGTTTATACATTCATCTGTTGATGGGCATTTGGGTTGATTCCAACTTTTGGCAATAGTGAATAATGCTGCTATGAACATTGGCATGCATGTATGTTTTCGTGTCTTTTCTTTCAATTCTTCTGGGTTATACCCAGCACTGGAATTGCTGTCTAATATGGCAAATCTATAGTTAATTTTTTGAGGAACTGCCAAACTGTCATCCACAATGCCTGCACCATTCTACATTTCCCACCAGCAGTGGATGAGGGTTCCCATTCCTCTGCATCCTCTCCAACACTTGTAGTCTTCTGTTTTTTTTAATAGCCACCAGTCTAATGGGTGTAAGATGATATATCATTGTAATTTTTATTTGCATTTTCCTAATAGCTAGTGATGTTGAGTATCTTTTTATGTGCTTTTTAGCCATTTGAATTTCTTCTTTGGAGAAATGTCTATTCAAATCATTTGCCCATTTTTTAAATGGGTTGTTTGTCTTTTTATTTTTGAGGTATAGGATTTCTTTGTATATGATAGATTATAGACTGCTATCAGATATATGGTTACCAAATATTTTCTCCCTTTGGGTAGGCTGTGTTTCCACTTTATTGACAAACTCCTTTGAAGTACAATTTTTTTATTTTATTTTGAGGAGGTCCCATTTGTCTATTTTTTCTTCTTCCAAGGTCTTTATGGTCTTGGCTCTTATATTTAGATCTTTGATCCATCTTGAGTTAAATTTTGTATAAGTTGTGAGATAGTGTTCCTTCTTTTGAATATGGATATACAGTTCTCCAAGCATCATTTGTTGAAGGGGCCATTTTCTCCCAGTCGAGTAGGCTTCTTGGCCCTGTCAAATACCAGATGACTGTATATGCGAGCATCTATATGAGAACTCTTGATTTGCTTCCATTGGTCAGTATGTCTAACCTTTGCCAGTACCATGCAGTTTTGACCACTGTAGCTTTATAGTATGTTTTAAAGTCATGTAGTGTGATTCCTCTGATTTCATTTGTCTTTTTCAATATTTCTTTGACTATTCAGGGCTTCTTGCCCTTCCAAATATATTTCTTAGTTTTTCCAATTCAGTAAAAAATGCTGTGTTGGTTTTTATTGGGATTGAATTAAATTTGTATATCAGTTTGTGTATGATTGATATCTTAATGATGTTTAGTCTTCCTATGCATGAACAGGGAATATTCTTCTATTTATTTATGTCTTCTTTGATTTCCTTTAACAGTGTTGTGTGATTTTCTGCATATAAACCATTTACATCTTTAGTTAAATTTATTCCTAGGTATTTGATTATTTTAGTTGCTATTGTATATGGTATTTTTTTCCTGGTTTCCTCCTCAGGTTGCTCATTATTGGTGTACAGAAATTATACTGATTTTTGTGCATTAATCTTATAACCTATGACTTTACTGAACCCATTTATAAGCTCTAGAAGCCTTGTTGTAGATTTCTCAGGGCTTTCTATGTATAGGATCCTGTTGTCTGCAAATAGTAAAGTTTTTACTTCTTCCTTTCTAATTTGGATGATTTTATAGGTTTTTCTTGCCTAAGTGCTTGAGGAAGTACTTCTAACACCACGTTAAATAGGAGCAGTGATACTGGGCATGCTTGTATTTTTCCTGATCTTAGAGGGAAAGCTTTTAGGGTTTCACCATTGTAAATGATATTCGCTCTGGGTTTTTCATATATACCCTTTATCATGTTGAGGAAGTTTTCTCATATTCTTACATTTGCAGTGTTTTTTTTCCAAGAAAGTGTGCTGTAATTTGTCAAATGCTTTTTCTACATCTATAGAGATGATTATGTGATTTTTTTTCTTTCAATCTGTTTATGTGGTGTATAACATTGATTGATTTTCTTATACTGAAACATTCTTCCATTCCAGGAATGAAGCCTACTTGGTCATGGTGAATAATTTTTTGATGTGTTGTTGAATATGATTAGTATGTATTTTGTGAGGATTTTACCATCAAGTTTCATTAGGGAGATTGGTCTATAGTTTTCCTTTCTTGTGTTGTCTTTGACATTGGTATTAGGGTGATTTTGGCATCATATAATGAGATAAGCAATGTTCTTTCCACTTCTATTTTTTGGAAGAGTTTAAGCAAGATTAGTGTTTTTTCTTTCTGGAATATTTGGTAGAATTCACCTGTGAAATCATCTGGTCCTGGGCTCTTCTTAGTCGGGAGGTTTTTGATGACTGATGCTATGTCACTACTTGTGATT
>JAQZBX010095336.1:0-11921 GCA_029593785.1 Cabassous unicinctus
CATCAACTTTTGAAAATCTTTCTTTTTTTAATAATTCAAACCAGATTGAATGAAAATACCTGTCACACAGTGGCTTAGTAAAGAAACTTTGGAGCTATTTTTCATTCAAAATATTGGAATTTCTATGTGAGATTTTCTATCTCCAAAAATGAAATAAATCCAGATTATATACACAAAATAACTTTACACTTTTTTCCTTTAAATTGACTTTTAAAGTAGCTCTTAAAAAAAATAAAGTAGCTCTTAAACTCCAGAGACTCTCTGTTTAATGTGCTAGTATGATTCTATGCTGTTGGACATACCTATCTCAGAGTTGACATCCAAAATATACACATTTATAGAAAAAGTGATTATCACTATGCGGAAGAATATTGTCTGAAAATGACAGTGATCAGAACAATCAACAGGTGTGGTGCTCAACACAGCAGAATAGATACACTGAACTAAGCTAAGAAAGAAAAGTGGCTTTAGTGGCCAGTGGAGGACAGGAGATCTAATCAATCTCAAATCTGTCTCCCAATTGAGGAGATTTCTTACAGCTTTATACAGGTTTGAAACAAAGAAAGTTAATCATTGAGATGAGATCTCTGGGAATGGGCTAGTGAGTGTCTCTAGTGTTATTCTCTGCTCAACATCAAGAGACATATTTTGCAGGGTTCCAGGAAGAATGCATCAAAGTAGACAGGCAGGGTCAGCTCCCTCACAAAAACAACAGAGAAGGGGCCAAAAGCTGTCTGAGGGATGTATTTGGGAATCACCAGACTAGGACAGTGCTGTGCATACCACAGGAGGGTGAGGGCTAGAGGGATGAAGAACCTAAAAAACAAAAGTGAGTTACCAAACCCCCTTGGTGGCTGGAGGCCACATCCCCCACCCTCAAGACATTAAGCATGGATAAAACCCCTAGCTTTCTGCAGCCAGCTCAGAGGGGAACAGATGTCTTCCTCCCTGTCAAGCTGTTACAAGGGAAGAGGGAGGGGCCATTGGGGGAGTGATTTCTCTTCAATGAATTCAGATAGCAGAGCCTGCTTTGAATCTCAGCTCTGGCCAGAGCAGAAACACAGGAAAATGGAGGTTAAAAGAAATAGCTTCCTGGAAAGGTTCATTGATGAGTGCCATCTGCTGGTGGTAAGGAAGTTGCAAGGAGAAAATCTCCTTTCAGGTATCCCTTTAGCCACCATTCTGAAGAGAAAAATCTGTTCCCCATTAGTGAGTCCCTGGCCTGATTTTGATAATAGAAGCTGGTCAAACTTAAAGACAATAAATTGAACCAAAAATCAAAGAGCTGTGAAAAAAAAATAGGAAAGAAAAGGCAATTGACCATCAGAGTAAGTTCACCAACATATTCAGATTTTTAGACATCAACCAAAAATTCAAGCTGTACTAGGAAACTGGAATAGATGGCACAACCAAAGGAACAATCCAAATATCCTGATGATGTACAGGATTTAAGATAACTAATCAATGACAATCACAAAAATCTCCTAAAACAATTCAAGGGATTGGACAAAAACATGACTAAAGAGATAAAGGATATTAAGAAGATACTGGGTGAGCATAAAGAAGAATTTGAAAGCCTGCAAAGAAAAGTTGCAGAGTTTATGGAAATGAGGGACCAAATTGATGAGATTAAAATTATATTAGAGGCACATAACAGCAAATTTGAATTACCCAAAGATGTAATTAGTGATTTCAAGAAGAGAATATGCAAACTGGAAAGGACAGGAGAACAGAAAGAGAAAAGAATGGAAAAAATGTAGCACGGTCAGGGAAATGAATGAAAACATGAAACATGTAAACATATGCTTTGTCAGTGTCCCAGAAAGAAAAGAGAATGGAAAAGGGAAGGAAAGAATATTTGAGGAAATAATGACTGAAAACATACCAACCCTTTTGAAAAACATAAATATCAATATCCAAGAAGGAAAATGTACTCCAAACAGAATAAATCAAAATAGACCTACTCTAATGAAAGATAGGTTAATGAGGGAGAGAAAGAGAAGAGAAGGTTGTGAGCCATCACCCATATGGACATAATCTATGGTAAAGTGATAGAGTATAGTTTCATATTGAAGGATAGGACATGTGGGTAGTGATATTACTGAGTTTGGTGGTGCAGCGTTGACAGGTGGGTATATTAGGAAGGGCAAGTTAGAATACCCAGGATACTGGGGGGAGAGATGGGAGGGGGTCTAGGTGAACATGGGATTTGTGGCTATGAGGTTGAAAGTGAAGGAGAGGGAATGATCTTATGGCAATATGACAAGGTAGTGTTACTGGTTAAGGGTGCAGATTGGGGGGGAATTCAGGATGGGGTGCATCTGGAGTAGGCTTCTGGAGAGTGTGTGTGTTCATCCTGTCATAATGTATTGTGTCAGGGAGTGGAGACCCACATAGTGAGTGAGAAGGAGATGGACCCCCGTCTTTGGGAGGACTGATTGAACCAGAAACAGGCAGGTGGGTGTCTCTTAGGAGCAAGGGTGGATCCTAATAAGGGAGGATAATCAGCATGTCAAGACCTCTTATTGCATGTAACTATAAATCTTGTCATTCAATGAGTCAAGACAAGGGAGTGTCATGAGCCCCAGGGGGATGGGGAGGAAGAAACAGAAAAATCAAACAGGGGGTATTTAGTGGTCATGGGAAATGTTTTTCATTACCTTACAGTAATGGACACAGGACATGGTAAATATCATCAAAAATTATTAAACTGTACCATCTAAATGGTAAACTATACTGCAAACCATTGACAATGTTTAGTAGCTATGTTTCACTATCTGTATAACAGTTATAACAATGCTACCATCCACATAAAAAAGGTTTTAATATGGGGTGAGGAAAGGGGAAGGAGGTTGGGTATATGAGAGTCTCTAGTATTCTGTGTGTGACTTTGCTGTGACCTAAAACTTCTTTGAAAATTAAATGAAAATTTGGGAGACACTGGGGAGTGAGAGGGGGAAGGTGCCATGGTACAGACTGGACACCTGAAAATGCAGTGATAAAAAGAAAAAAAAAATAATAATTTATTTTATTTTTTTAATTAAAAAATTTTTTTTTTGTTTTTTCCCATTTTTTGAATGTACCAATCCTTTAATTTTATTTTATTTTTAGGCTTTTTTTTCTGAGTTTCCATATGTTTTATCTCTTAAACTTAAACTTATCATAATTATTTCATTTTCCTATTAATTGTATTTGGCTATTATAGGGGCTTCATCTTCAAGGAAGGTTTAGATCACAGAAGGGTTACAATGGGGGCAGCAGAGTATCATTGGTGGGGGGTGTCTGGGATGGGGGTTTCATGGGAGGAAGTTCACCTGAATATACATGAAAGATTTGTAAAATTGCTCAAATGATCAAGGGGTGGGGCATGGTCACAGTGGGTATTCAATCACTCAATAAATGAGGGAATACTGAATTCCCAGCCTGGAGAGCTCTGCCACATTCTCCAAGGGAGCAACAACAGTTTCCCAAGTGCAGGGCCAGTGTCTGGCAAAGGAGGAGGTTCCACTGATGGGTTCTTGTTATTGATGACTAGCATTATGAGTCTTTGCTCTTGTAATTGAAACTTAGACTGCTGTTATGGGGTGCCTAATGGTTGCCACCTGAGAGCCTACCTGTTGCTCAAATGTGGTCTCTCTCTAAGCCAAACTCACCATATGAATGCATTATCTTCCCCCCAGCATGGGACATGACTCCCAGGGATGAGTCTCCTGGCAATGAGGGATCAATACCAAGTGCCAACTGGCAATATGACTGGAAAAAGACCTTGAATAAAAGCGGGAATAGGTAAAAGCATATGAGTTCATGTGGCTAAGAGACTTAAAAAGAGTCGGGAGGTCATCCCAGAGGTAATGCTTATGCACACCTCAGTAGGAACTCATAGAACACCAAAGTGGATATCACCCCACATAGAGGGGCTCCTGAGGGCTCTGGAGACACCCAGGTCCTATATAAGAGGGGATAGATAGCTCCAGAGATTGATGCCCTTATCAGTGGGATCTACTTTGATATCTGTGCTCCTGAGAGTGAGAGAGTTGGACTCAAATACGTCCTCCCTGCAAATGTTCCATCAGTCCATTCTATTCAAACCTATATGTGATGCTAGAGTTTGTAGGTGTACTTCCAGAGACTGGAGCCTCTGGCCTGCCCATGTGTCTGCTGTGCCTGGAATCTCAGTGGAGCTGCAACTTCTACTCTACAGCTCAATGGACTCACCCAAGTCACCTGGTAAAGTAAAGTAAAGTAAAGTAAAGGCTTTACATTAATAACATTGAATGTTAATGGTTTGAACACCAAAATTGAAAGACATACACTGATAGAATACATTTAATAAAATAAGCCATCTATATGCTTTCTACAAGAGACTCACCTTAGATGGAAAGACTCAAAAAATTGGAAGTGAAATGTTAGCAAAAGGTATTCCAAGCAAACAGTAACAAAAAAGAGCTGGGGTTGTGATACTAATATTGGACAACATAGATTTTAAGTACAAAACTCCTAAGGGATGAAGAAGGTCATTATATATTAATAAAAACAGCAATTAATCAAGAAGAAATAACTTACTAAATATTTATGCACCTCACCTGTGTGTCCCCACACACAGTAGCACACATTGGTAAAAATGAAGGGGGAAATAGATGTCTCTCCAATAATAGTTGGAGACTTAAATACACAACTCTATATTGGCTAGAACATCTGGAAAAAGGATAAAGAAAAGAGATGTTGAATAGTACAATAAATGAACTAGACATAATAGACATTTATAGAGCATTAAACACAAAAAACACACGGTATACATTCATTTCAAGAGCTCATAGGTCCTTCTCCAGGATAGACAATATTTGGGTCACAAGACAAGTCTCAATAATTTTATGATTGAAATTACACAAAACACTTTCTATGATCATAACAGAATGAAGCTGAAAATCAATAATGGATGGAGAATGAGAAAAGTCATAAATATATGATTAAACCATGCACTCTTAAATAGTGTGTCAAATAAGTTGCAGGAGTATTCAGTAAATATCTTGAGAAGAATAAAGATAAGAAAACAACATATCAAACTTATGGGACATCACAAAAGCAGTACTGAAAGGGAAATTTATAAACCTCAATGCTTACATTAAAAAGAAGAAAATGTCAAAACTGAAGATCTAACTGCATACCTGAGGAACTAGAAAAAGAACAGCTAACTAATCCCAAACCAAGCTGAAGGGAGGAAATATTAAAGATCAGAGCAGAAACAAATGAAATTGAGAACAAAAACAACATCAACAACAACAACAAAAAACAATAGAGAGAAACAACAAAACCAAAAGTTGGTTCTTTGAGACGATCGACAAAAGAAAAAACTCAAATAAAAGAGAGGATACAAATAAATAAAATCAGAAATGAGAGGGGGGACATTACCATAGACCCAGCAGAAATAAGAGATCATAAGAGGATACTATGAACAACTATACACCAAAAAACTGAACAATGTATATGAGATGGGCAAATTCCTAGAAATACACAAAGAGGATACAATGACCCTACAAAAAATAGAAGACCTCAAACCAATCACAAGTGAAGAGATTGAAAGAGTCATCAAAATCCTTCTGAAGATGAAAAGTCCAGGACCAGATGGCTTCACAGGTGAATTCTACCAATCACTCAAAGATGATCTAATACCAGTCTTGCTCTTGCTCTTCCAAAAAACTGAACAGGAAAGAACACTACCAAATTCATTCTATTGAGCCAACATCATCCTAATACCAAAACCAAATAAAGATACTATGAGAAAAGAAAATTACAGATCAAAATCCCTAATGAATATAGATGCAAAAATCTTCAATGAAATAACTTGTAAATTGAATCTAAAAGCAAATTAAAATAATGTGCTAGGTATGCATGGGTATTTCAACACAAGAAAATCAATTAGTGTAATAAACCACATTAATAACCTGAAGCAGAAAAATCACATAATCTTCTTGATTGATGCAGAAAAGACATTTGACAAAATACAGCATCCTTTCCTGACCAAAAAACAAAAACAAAAAACAATCCAAAAGATAGGAAAAGAAGGAAGCTTTCCCATATGGTAAAATGTATATATGAAAAAAACTACAGCTAACATTGTATTCAACAATGAAATTCTGAAAGCTTTCCCACTAAGATCAGGAAGTAGGAAAGGATGCCCTTGGTCACCACTGTTGTTCAATATTGTGCTAGAAGATCTAGCTTAAGCAATTAGACTAGATAAATGAACAAAAGTCACCCAAATAGAAAAGGAAGAAGTAAAACTTTCACTATTAGCTGATGATATAATTGTATATCAAGAAAACCCAGAAAAATCCACAACAAACCTATTAGAACTACTAGATGAGTTCAGTAAAGTGGCGGGATACAAGATTAATATGCAAAAATCAATAACTTTTCTATACACTACTGATGAGCAATCTGAGGAGGAAGTAAAAAAATTCCATTTATAATAGTGACTAAAAGAATAAAATATTTAGGAATAAATTTAACCAAGGTCATAAAGGATCTGTACTTAGAAAACTGCAAAACTTTACTAAAAGAAAATGAAGAAGATTTAAATAAATGGAAGGACATTTGTGTTCATGGACTGGAAGACCAGATATCTTTGCAATGTCAATTCTACCAAAAACAATTTACAAAATCAAAACAATCCTAACAAAAATCTCAACAGACTTTTTTGCAGAAATTGAAAAGCCAATTATCAAACTTATTTGGAATTGTAATGGGTCCCAAAAATCTAGAAACATTTAAAAAGAAGATCAACATTGGAGGACTCTCACATCCTGACTTTAAAAACACATTACTTAGCTACAGTGGTAAAAATAGCATTGTACTGGCATACAGATGGACAGATTAATCAATGGAAACTAATTGACAACTTAGAAATAGACCTCACATCTAAAGTCAAGAGATTTTTTGACAAGTTTGTCAAGCACACCCATTTGGGTCAGATCAGTCTATTCAACTAATGGTGCTGGCAGAACTGCATATCCATATCCAAAGGAAAGAAAGAGGACCCCTTTCTCATGCCTTATACAAAAATTAACTCAAAATGTGTTGAGGACCTAAATAAAAAAGCCAACAACCATAAAACTCTTAGAAGAAAATGTAGGAAAACATCTTCATGATCTTCTGGTAGGTGGTAGTTTCTTAAACTTACATACTATGCACAAGCAACAAAAGAAAAAATAGAATCCTGAATGACATTACAATGATAGATACAGGCTATTATATATCCAGGCATAACCTACAGAGTCAAATGGGAGAGAGTATAAAATACAATGTAAACTATAATCCACGCTTAGTGTCAATGTTTCAAAATGTGTTTATCAATTGCCATGAATGTACCACACTGATGAAAGATATTGCTAATAGAGATGTGGGAGGTGTGGGGACAAGGGCATATGGGAATCCCCTATATATTCTCTGTAACATTTATGTAATCAAAGTATCTTTTAAAAAATAAAAAAGCAAATAAAAAATAGATAAATGGCATTGCCTCAAAATTCAAGTCTTTTGCATCTCAAAGGACTTTGTCAAAATGGTGAAAAGACAGCCAACTTAATGGGGAAGTTTAGGAATCACATATCTGAGAAGGGTTTAATATCCATATCATATAAAGAAATACTACACCTCAACAATAAAAGGACAAACTACTCAATTAAAAAATTGGCAAAAGTCTTGAATAGACATTTCTACAAAGATGAAATACAAATGGTGAAAAAACACATGAAAGAACGTTCAACCTCACTAGTCACTTGGGAAATGCAAATCAAAACTACAATGAAATATTTCACACCTATTAGACTGGCCACTATTGGAAAGTTGGTAAACTTCAAGTGTTGGAGAGGATATAGAGAGATAGGAACAATTACTCAAGTTGGTTGGAATGTAGAATGGTACAGCCACTGTGGAGGGCTGTTTAACAGTTTCTAAGGAAGTTGAATAAAGACTTGCCAGGGACCCAACAGTACCACTATTAGGTATATACCCAGAAGAATTGAGAGCAGTAACATGAAGAGACATCTGCACACCAATGTTCATAGTGACATTATTCACAATTGTCAAAAGATGGAAACAACCCTGGTGTCCATCAACTGAGGAATGGATAAACAAACTGTGGTGTATACACACAATGGAATATTATGCAGCTGTAAGACCATCATCCAGTTTCAGTCAAAAGCTGTCCATTCTTGGGGCAGATGGCCATAGTAACACAATGGATTCCATCAGCTATGAGTTTGTGATTTGATCTGTGAACCAAGACATACTATCAGCTGGAATTCCCTACTTAGCCAAGGGAGGGGCAGGACCATGCCCTGTGGGCTATATAGCCCTATCCAGCAAAGTAGAACTTTGTTCATAGAGCTGGATAGCTCCCTGAGGTCCTGCTGGGACTTGTTCTTGGATGTACCATTTCAATTTTTTTTGAGGTACTGGGTGCTGGGGATTGAACCTGGGGCCTCATGTGGGAAGCCAGTGCTCAACCACTGAGTCACATTGTCTTCACAGAATTTATTTATTGTTTTGCTTGTTGTTTTTGTTTGTTTGTTTTTTCACAAGACATTAGGAACTAAACCTGGGACCTCTCATGTGGGAGGCAGGTACTCAACTGCTTGAGTCACATCCACTCCCCACCATTTCCGTTTAATGATGGAGCTTTGTTGAACCTGTCCTATTTTATTAGTAGTATTAGTGAGTACCTATATGACTATGGATCATTCTGTCTTAGAGTTACAGAGTTCACTTCAGTGGTTATTTAACTCAGTCTCCACTGTGACCCAAAAGGATGGCAAAAGCTATTGATCAAGGGGTGGAAAGGGGTACTTAGTGGTCACCTTGGATAGATTGCATGTCCAAAATTCAAGAGTTGGTACACTCTAATAGCACTTTCTTGTTGCAACAAACTCCCATCAGTGTAGGTAGGAGTCACTGAGACCTGTACTTTCATAGGTCTAAGTTCCATTGGCTCTAGTGTTAGATGCTGTGTCACTGCATGTTCCTGACAAATTGGTTACAACAGGGGTGGGTTTGAGCTGGGAGTAGGGGTGTGCATGCTGGTTCAAAAGGGGTTGGGGGCCTTCCAAGGACTAATCCAGGTTGGATAGGGAGGGGCTGTGCCAAGCACCCTAGGGAACAGCCCACTGAGCATGTCTTACCAGGTGGGGTGTCAGAAACCAAGCAGAGGCACACCTTATTGAAGCCTGCAGGGACCCTTTTCCTCTAGTCAACCAGACAGATGGTTGGGCACTGCCAAGCCTATCTTACTTTCTGGCCACCACCCTGGCTTTTGGAGTGTGGGTGCAAGCTAGGTAGAAGGGGTATCAATATGTCAGCAGTGCCCAGGTGGCTGGTGGCATCAAGGAGGGTCTTATGGCCTGGAGCCTGACACTGGAGGCCCTTTGTCCCTGCAGCTGGGTGAGGCTCTGCAGACCCACTGCACAGCATGATGCTTGAGGCTCCAGGCCACAGTAGCTGGAACCTATGAGTATACTAGCCTGAAGATGCCCAATCTCCTCTGATCTTGGAAGGTAAGCAGGGTTGGACATGGTTAGCATTTGCATGAGAGACTGCCTGGTAGTACCAGGTGATGTATGCCTTTTTTAAAAGTGTTTTTTTCTTTATTTTTAAAGGAGCTTTATATACATAAATATTACATCAAAAATATAGGGGATTCCCTTATACTCCACCCCACCCCTCCCACACTTTCCCCCATTAGCATCTTTCCTTATTGTGGCACATTTGTTACAAATGGTGAACACATATTGAAACATTGCTACTAAGCATGGCCTACAGTTTATATTACCATTTACACTTTGCACTGTACAATTTTACAGGTTTGATAAATTGTATAATGGCCTGTATCCATCATTACAATATAATGCAGAACAATTCCAGCGTCCCCAAAATGCCCCCATGCTACACTTATTCTTCCCTCTCCCATCCCTTAGAACTTCTGGTGACCACTTATATGTAGGCATTTGACAGCCATTTGTCTGTCTCTCTCTCTTTTGACCAGCACCCCCAGAGCACAGCTTCCTCTAGTGAAGGCCTCCAGCACTCAGACCCTGCAGTGTGCCCACAAGGTCACCTCCATCATGCCCCCTGCCCACACTGGCAAAGCAGGCAGATGTTTCCCAGGTCTGCAAAGAATCAAGCAGCTCTGCACCAACACAGTCCTGGTGGGGGCAATGGCAACCCCAATGGCAGAGGCAAAAACTTCTTGCCTGCTGGAGCTCTTCTCAGCCATCAGGCCCCAAGCCCTTTGCACCTGCTTGCAAATGCTGCACACCAGAGGTGCCCACCAATTCTCACCACCCTAGATGTTCACTGCCTTCCCTGGCACAGCAGGGATGAGCTGAGGGAACATATATTCCCTTTGCACCTGGACCCCATCCTTCAGACTCCCCAAGTCCTCCAGTCCCCAGTGGACAGGGCCCACCCATACACCCACACCTCATGTCCCCTTGTGCACATTCTTGGCCAGTGTCTTCAAGAAACCATGTGGCATTTTCAGCAACTCTATGGCCCATCTGCAGAGCAAGGAAAAACAGCAAATTGCCCGGGAAACAGGCAAGCAGACAGACAGACAGGAAATGGGGAGACAGATGTATATATCTCAGGGGCCCATCCCACACAGGCCAGCAGGATTCAGACAGGAAGATGCAAAGAGAGACCACTGGTAAATCCTGGGGTAGATAGGGTTGGTTACCAGCCAGGAGGCAGCACCCCTGTGCCTTCTTCCCTGGGGTCAGAGGGCCCACGCTGCCTGCAGGCAGACTGTGTGCCAGGATCTCTTCTTGGTGATGAGAGGAGAGAGGGTTGAGTGGCCTGTTCTAAAGAAGCTTAGAGTCAAGTGGGTGGAGACCACTGGGAGAGTAGGGAGTCAATCTAGCCTTTGGGGAGGTTTTTAGAGGGAGGGCTCACTTCCTGGGGAGAACTCTTAAGTGTCTGCCTAGAGATATAGCCCATTGGGAAAAGGAATCCCCAAGAGGGGGAAGAGCTTGACACTTTCCTGAGATCTTGAAAACAGCATGGAACTTCTTCCTGTCACCTTCTGACAGATTGTCTGGAGCTCTGCAACTGTCCAAGGCAGAATTATCAATGGCATCGAGGCCTAGTGGGCTGGTACCCAGAGGTGGGTTGGGAGATCAGGTCAGGCTTTTGTGGAGGAGCACTGTGCCTAAAATAACTGCACGCCCCAAGGCCATAGCTCTAAGCTGCAAGGGCCTTTCTAAGGAAGCCTGCCATCAGACAACAAAGTCACAGGAGACAGGAGTGGAGACTTTGGCCACTGCACCCAGCTGTGGGGACTGCTAGTGTTCAGGGAATCACAGGGAGACTCCAGAGCCCCACCTTTCCTTCCAGACCCTGTGAGATCTGCCTGTCCAAGGCCATCCCAGTTCTAAGCTCCAAGGGCATTCCTCCCAGATGATGATGCCTTCAGAAGGCCTTCCCCCAAGCTTATATCTGCCAACCTCCATCAACACCTCCATCTGGGGTTTCCCACAATTTTGATCCTACTGCTGAGTTGAGTAGATGCCCCAATGCAGTGAGTTTGTGTTGCTTGAAGGGGCACAAGTGGGCCAGGCAGGATCTTGGTGTCAGCAGCTCCCCTAGCCCTCCTGATAGAGGTAGGCTTTCTGCCTTGGGTGGTTCCAATTGGGCTCTGAGGGCCAAAGATGGAGCCTGGCCCAGAACAGGTATACTCATCTCAGGGAGGCCAGCAGCAGGAATGCCACAGCCACATGGGTAGGAGGGGTGCACCCTATGGGAAGATAGGTGTGGTGTTGGCCTGGTTGAGGCTCCCCAGAAGAGAGACTTTCCTGAATGTGGGGCAGAAAACAAGGTCTCTGGCTTCCTCCTCACCCTAGCCTGGTGTGCTCAGTCAATTCCACTGA
>JAQZBX010095337.1:0-11923 GCA_029593785.1 Cabassous unicinctus
AACTCTGGAGCAATCTGCCCTGACCATAGGACCTGGGTGTCTCCAGAGCCTTCAGGAGCCCCACTATTTGGGGTAGTATCCATTTTGGCAGTCTATGAGATCCTGCTGAGATGTGCATAAGCGTTACCTCTGGGATGACCTCCCAACTCACTTTGAAGTCTCTTAGCCATATAAGCTCATTTGTCTTTACCTTTTCCCCTTTTTATGTGAGGTCTTTTTCTATTTGCATTGCTAGTTGGTTCTTGGTAGTAATCCCTCAGTGCCAGGGAGTCTTATCCCCAGGAGTCATGTTCCACACTGGGGTGAAGGTAATGCATTTATATGCTGAGTTTTGCTTAGAGAGAGGCCACAATTGAGTAATAAGGAGGCTCTCAATAGGCAAGTTTTAGACACTTCACAACAATAGGATAAGTTTCAATATAAAGAGCAAAGGCTCATAAGCATTATCATCAATATCAAGGGGCCATCAGTGGATCACCCTCCTTGCCAGTCATGGCCCCTACACCTGGGGGACTGTGGCAGAGCTCTCCAGGATGGGAATTCAATATTCTCTCAGTTATTGTGTGAGTCTCCACCCACTGTGACAATGCCCCAAGAACTTTTGAACATTATTGTATAACTTATATGTATGCCCAGGAGAACTTCTTCCCATGTATGCCCCATTACTGACATCCCACACCAACGGTCTTCCCCTGCCCGAGTTGTAACCCTTCTGTGATCCAAAACTTCTTCAAAAATGAAGGCATTAAAATAGCCAAATACAATTTAAAAAATATGGAACACTTCATGAATTTGCATGTGATCCTTGTGCAGGGGCCATGCTAATCTTCTCTGTATCACTCCAATTTTAGTATATGTGCTGCTGAAGTGATCACTATGAACAATTTAAATAACCAGGGAATTATTGTTAAGTAAAAACAATTCACTGGAGAAGCTGCAGCTCAAGTGGTTGAGTGCCAACACAGGGGAGCCAATGTGGCTCAGGGGTGAGCACCAGCTTCCCCCATACAAGGTCCCAGGTTCAAACCCTGGACCTGGAACCTCAAAAAGAAAACATTTTAAAGCCACTTACCTGGCTGTCCAAGTCACCAAAATGACTCTATTGTTTTATTATTTCCATGAATACAATAACACCAGTTTTCTTTTTCATTAATATACCAAACTTTCCTCCTGACTTTCAATTTCACAGAGATCCTCTAAATAAAATACCTACAAGAGCTAAAATCATCTGAAAGTAGTTTGGGTTTATACCTCCATCCTTATCATCATCAGGACTAACAGGGATGCCTAGGCCCAACATGACCCTGTGGCCACCACATGGCATTAATTTACATCTTTTCCCCAAAGATCAGAGCAGTGAATGGGGGGACTGATTATCTTGGGAGTCTGAGAGGAATCAGGACCCCATAGAGGACACAGGGAACTGTCAGCTGTCCACAGGGGACTCAGAGAAGGAGACCACTTGGGGGGATTGTGGGGAAAGACAGAATGAGCATGATTCTGCTGACCAAAAATAGCATTTGCTCTAAGCTCAGGGAGAGATGAGTAGGGTAGGGAATAAAAAGGCAGAAGGAGTGGGAAAGGAGTTATAAAATGTCCTGTTTCCATGAAAATAAAAGCATGCACAATTGTGTCAGAGCAAATGACAACAGAGTGATACAGAAGCCATGTTGTGGACCTTTAAGTTAATATATACAGACATATATAAAAAGGTAGACATCAACATTGGTGTGAATGTTTCTAAAAGTAAATATATCCACAGTTTGACCCTCACTGGCCTTGGGGCCTATAGCCAGGCTTATTTAGGCAACTGTCTGAGGTAGGAAATAGGGGTGTGGCCTGGAGACCAGGGCAGAAAGTTTCACAAGAGACCCAGGTGGGACTTTACCGTGATTTAGGATTACCTCAGAGAGTTTGCTTTAGAGAAGTCAGTTGGTTTTTTGTTTTTGTTTTTTTAATGGGGAAGGTTTTATGAATGGCATTACTTGACCTAGAATTGACTTTTAATAAACAAACATCTACCTACCAAGAAATGAAAGGCCTTCCAAGTGGCATGTTTACCTCTTATGACCATTGTCATCCTGTACACCAACCCTTGGGGATGCAACACATGGAGGAGTCTTCCCCTGGAAAGATCCCTCCACATTGGAAAGCCCTCATCCAACATAGGGACAAGGACAAATACATTTTTGGGAGGGGCTTAGCATTGTTGGTAATACTGAGGAGTCATCTCAGACATAGTAGCTTTAAAAATCCCAAAGCTGGTACCCTAGATTTTCACAGAAAAGCCTCTTGAGAAAATACCTACGGAGAAATAAAGTCATTTTCAGGTCTTTGGGGCACGGCCAAACTCAAATACTTACACATGCAATTGTCTTAAAATTAGCCCAACAAGCAATTTTTAGCCACTTAATGTTAACCGGCTTTGCATATCCCAGGATACTGAACCAACACAGGCTCTCAATTTGTAGGCTAAGCATGGACACTTATAAGACTGCAAGCTGCCTTGGCACTCCTTGCCCTGATTCCCCTTCAGGGGACTCCTTCCCACCTGTGGCCTCTGGAAGTTTTCCTGCATGGGTCTCCTCCTACAAAGCAGTCAACACCATGTCCCCTATTTATAGTGTCTTACTGCCATCTAGTGGCCATGTCTCCTGGGTCAACTCTAAAATCCTCTGTTCAAATCCCCTACAGTTGCTCAATATGCTAAAGTGATTTCTGCAGTC
Source organism: Cabassous unicinctus (assembly GCA_029593785.1). Taxonomy (NCBI): domain Eukaryota; kingdom Metazoa; phylum Chordata; class Mammalia; order Cingulata; family Chlamyphoridae; genus Cabassous; species Cabassous unicinctus. Next base: position 2,727 of record JAQZBX010095337.1, read on the forward strand.
ACTGAACTTGTGAATTGTGGTATTTCCTTTCTGAACACAAAGGGGCTTTGCCTGGTGTTCCTCTGCTTTTCTTTAGCTGCCCCAAGAGCAGACAGGGTGGGTGTGGGAGGGGAGCAGAGATATGTGTTCTGGCCCCATATTCATAGAGGGGGTGGTTCCCAGCTGGTTCACATGTGATGGGGAGTCAGGAAGGAGAAGCAGGAGCTGGGGAGCATCCTCCTGCACCCACACCCCTCTGTCCACATTTTATCCCAGCTCAGGCTCCCAGGGTCAGTCTCTGACTGGCACGAGGGACATCACAATCAGACATCTGTGACAAAGTGCTGTCCACCACTCCATGTGACCCTCCTGCCCCACAGATGCTTGGCTCCCTCTGTGGAGGCCCTGCCCTCTCAGAGCCCTCTCTCTCTGCTGCCCATCAACCCTCTGCCATGTCCTTTCAGGAGATGTCCACAGAGATCTAGAACCTTCATCTGGATAGAAGCTAATTGTTGCCTCCATGCCAGTGATTCTCAAATGGGGCTATGTAAAGTGAGGAATGGGAATGCCCCAGACTGGGGAGGTTCCCAGAGGCCTTGTAATTTTTAACCTGCCACCTGTGGGAGGGGAAGTTGGAAGAAGGCTTTGAGTGGAGAAGAGCCTGTGGCTATATCCCAGCTTTATCTACACAGAAGCTTCTAGCTTTCAGGATGTCTGCATTTGAAAGAGATGATTAAAATCTGCTAGTGGTTTTCGGAGCAAGGGCTAGGGATTGCTTCTTAAGTATTGAACAAAGCCTGAAATCATCTACAGGCAATCATTCACAGAAAACAGAACTTGGTTACAGCCACCTCTGGGAAATGGTGCTAAACTGCCCTGACATCCTTCCATCTGAGCTTAGAATATTTATGTGAAATAACCAAATGAGGCCTGGTCTCTAGAGGTAAGTAGTTCCTAAGCCGAATGCCACAGGGAAGGACACCTACCTCCTCAGGAGGGTGCCTTTCCAAGGACACATGGGCACCTAATTCCAAAAGTGATCTCATCACTGGCTAATTCCTTTCTGTAAAATTGTCCCTCTACCAGGATCTTGACTCTGAACAAACTTACGAAGACCTACTAAAAGCCGTACAATATCGGGGATTAAATTCAATGAATATTTTAGTCAGTTTCCATTGTGGCAACATATTTGTCAGTGAGACTTTTATCCCGGGACTGCCCTTCCTGATATCTCTGCTTTGGGATCTGACTCTGGCTGAGAAAGTCCTGGGAAGGCCTGTGGATGGAGGATGGCAGGGGAAGACCAGTTTGGCTGCTCAATGGCCACTACCTGGGGCTGATGACACCCTTTACCTGAAGATGCAGAGACCACTGATCCATAGATCATGGGGAAGGGAAAATGGGGACTATCTGTGATTATGTGTATACAATTGTCAGGGTTTCTGTTTATTCCAGGCAAGTTGTTAAAGCATAAATAACCATGGTGTGGAATGTAAGAGCAAAAGAGACCACAAGGTGTTGTTCTTGGATAAGAATTATTCCTATAGTCACAATTACCAGAGTGGCAGGGTACTGGGCTTTTAATGCAAGAGGAGGAGACAGGGAGCCTTCAGGAAAGGGGCTGTGTGGGCCCCTGTAGGGTGACTGCCTAGGCCTGACCTGTGACTGATATGAGACCCTCTCCTGCTGAAAGCTCACCTGGCTCAAACCTTGCTGGTATAGAGCCTTGCTTGACCCAGGCTGCCTGGTAACTTGTGCAGAGGGGTTTCCCAGTAAAAAATGTTTCATGACTGTGTCAAAGTGGCCTCACCAAGGCAGGAGATGCACTTGGGGACTCTTCTACCTCAATGCTCACAGAAATGCACCATATGCATCTTTTTAAGTAAAACCCTGGCCTTATGAATTGTTTGCTGTGGGTATCTGCCTAGGCCATCTGCCAGCTCTGGAGTGGTCTGTCTCTCTCCTTTTGTATGTAAATAGAGGAGGGACTAGGAGTATTTAGTGTTCCTAGGCAATTACCTCTCTCTTTCTCTCAATCTTTTTCTTGTATGAGAAGGGGCCACTAAGACCCCATATTACTCTTACCAACCAGTCTGCCCTTTCTCCTCATCCCCCTCTTTTTTCCACGTGCTGATGACTACTTTTATTTTTTCCAGTTTTGGGGATAAAGAACAAAGCTGCTTAAATATTTGTTTACAGGATTTTGTGTGGAAATATTTCCATTCACTTGAGTAAATATGTACAAGTGGTGTTACAGGATCATTTGTTAAGTGTATGATTTATTTTAAAAGAAACTGACATTATCTTCCAAAGTGGCTGTATTGTTTTTTATTCATATGAGTAATAAATGTGAGTTCCTGTTCAGGATTCATGCCACTATTTGGTATTCTCATTTTTTTTTTCAAACTAGTGTGTTGTGGTATCTGATGTGCTACTAATTTCCATTTTACTCATGACTAATATGTTGAGCTTTTCTTCACATATTATTTCCCACCCATATATCTTTTTTAAAAAGTACTATTAAGATCATTTAGACATTTTTAATTGGAATGATTGTATTCTTAGGGCTGAGTTCTAAGTGTTCTTCATATATTCTGGATATAAGCTCTTAATTAGATATGAGATCTACACATATATTCTGTAAATCTGCTTGTCTTTTCTAAGTGTCTTTGTCTAAACAAATATCCTTAATTTTAATCATCAAATTTATCAGATTTTGTTGTTGATATTGTTTTGGTCTTCCTTGTTCTCTTGAACAAAATCTTTAAGTATTGTTTGAGTCTCCAATCAAGTAAAATTTGAGTTTCAGTTTCCACTGTGGACTCCCTTTCAGGGCCCTGTTTGACATTTCATGCCGTAATGAAGAAAATTTGTGGCCCCCACTGACTATACTCATCAACAACCCTCTCTGTCTAGGGCAGATTTTCAACCAGGGGCCCATGGGCCCCAAGGGGTCCACTGAAAGATTTCAGGGAGTCTGTGAGCTTGAATTAATTTTGAATAATCCTAAAATTTAAAGACATGCCTATGTTGAGTGTCATAAAACTATCTGCCACTACATTCTGAGAAGGGGTTGTGGTTTTTACCTGACTGGCAAAGTGGTGTGTGGAAAAAAAAGGTTATGAACTCTTGGCCTCGGGTGTGCCAGTTGATCTTGGGTTTAAGTATGTTCTCACCAGCATGATGTTGGCTGGATTGTATTTCAATATGTGATTGATTCTTTGAACATTTATTGTTGAAAAACCCATGTTTTCTCAACAAATTGTCTTAGCATAGCTTCAGAAAATCTATTGTCCATATATGAAAGCCTACAAGGGTCACAACTCTGAACATGCTTATAAAAATCTACTAACTGCCTGATAATTTCAGAGCTGTAATTCACTTGGTATTTTGGGCAAAGTGTGCATGGTAGTGGCATAACTGGGGATGAGACTTAGACCATGACAGCCCTTCAATATATCTCTGCTTGGGATCTGACCATAGCTGAGAAAATGCTGGGGAGACCTGGAGAAGGAGGATGGTGAGGGGGAGTCCAGAGGATACCTGGTCAGTGGCCACCACCCAGGACTGACACCTCCTTTTGCTGAAAGGCAAGGGACTACTGATTCCCAGATCAGAGGGAAAGGAAAATGGGAACCAGCTATGATTTTGTATATGCAATTGTCTGGGCTTATGTGTATTCCAGGCAAGGTGTTATGGTATCAATACCTACAGTGGGGAAATGTAAGCACAAAAGAGGCTACCACTAGGTGTTGCTGTTTGATAAAAATTGTTCCAATAGTCACAATTCCCATGGAGGTCAGAGGACTGGGCATTTGATATGCAGAAAGAGGAGGTAGGGCCCTCCAGAGAGGGGGCTGTGTGGTCCCTGTAGGGTGATTGCCTGGGCCTGATCTGCAACTGATGTGAGACCCTCTCATCCTGCTGTTAGCTCACCTGGCTCAACCCTTGTTGGTAGTAGGAGCCTTGGTTGAGCAAAGGTTGCCTGGTAACAGGGGGAGAGGGGTTTCCCAGTAAAATAATGTTCCATGAATCTGAGTCAAAGGGGCCTCTCCAGGGCTGGGGATATACTACAGCACTCTTCTATCTACACTGAATTGTCTTAGCATAAGCAGAAAATCTAATGGCCATATAAGGAAGCCTGCAGGGTCCTCAACTCTTAAAATGCTTTTAAAGACCTACTAAATGCCAAACAATTTCAGGGATGTAATTCAATCGGCATTTTAGGCCAGGTGTCCATGGTGGCAGCATATGTGGGGAAGAGACTTAGACCATGACTGCCCTTTCATATAGCACTGCTTGGGATCTGACCCTTGCTGAGAAAGTGCTGGGGAGGCCTGGGGAAAGAGGATGGTGAAGGATAGTCCACAGGATGCCTAGTCAATGGCCACTGACCTTTGCTGACAAGTCCCTTTGCTGAAATGTGCAGAGACCACTGATCCCCAGGTTGGGGGGAAAGGCAGATGGGGGCCAGCTAATATTTTATATATGCAGTTGTCAGGGTCTATGTGTATCCCAGGCAAGGTGTAAAGGTATGAGTACCTACAGTGGGGAAGTGTAAAGCACAAAAGAGGCTACCACTAGGCATCTCTGTTGGATAAGAATTGTTCCAATAGTCACAATTCCTGGGGGCAGGGGAGTGGACATTGGATATGTAGGAGGAGGAAGTGAGGGCCCTTCAGGGAAGGGGCTGGTGGACCCCTTTAGGGTGGCTGCCCAGGGCTGATCTGTGACTGATGTGAGACCCTCTCAGATCCTGCCAATAGCTCATGTGGTCCCTTGCCTTGTTGTTAGTAAGAGCCTTGGTTGAGCAAAGGCTGCCTGGTAACTTGGGAAGAAGGGCTTCCCAGTAAAAAAAATTTCCATGATTCTGAGTCAAAGGGGCCTCCTTAGGGCTGGGGAGGCACTACAAGTCTCTTCTATCTGAATGGTCAAAGAAATGCTCTCCCCATTGCATCATCTCCATCATTTTAAATAAAAACAAAACCTTATGAATTGTTTGCCTGAGGGTATATGGCTTGGCTATCATCCAGCTCTGAACAGACCTCTCTCCCTGCTTTTAAAATGTAAATAGAGAAGGGGATCCCAGTCTCTAGCATTATTAGTCAATTATCTCTCTCTCTCTTTTCTAGGGTGATAGGGGCTGACCCCATATTACTCTCACCAACAGTCTTGCCCTTCTGATTGTCTTCTTGAACAATGTTTTTAAGGATGTTTGGTGTCTCTGCTAAACTAAAATTTTGAGTTTTAGTTTCCAGTTTGGGCTCCCTTTTGGGGCCATTCTGGACTTTCCAAGTGGTGACAGAAAATCTGTGGTTCCTGCCAACCTGATCAAGAGGTAAATGTCTCTCTATGATGGTGCCTTATAATGAGTGTTTATTCAGTTTTGAAAGAAACTGCAATTTTTCTCAAAGTGGTTGTACAATTTTACATTCCCACCAGCATTGTGTGTGGGTTCCAGTTCCTTCACAACCTGGCTAACACTTGGTATGTTCCTTCTTCTTAAATTTTAGCTATTGGAGTAGATGTGCTGTGATTTTAATTTGCAGTTTCCTAAAGACTAAAGGTTTTAGGCATCTTTTTAAAGTGATTATTTGATATCAAAACAATGTCTTTTTGTTAAATTGATTGAATATTTTACCTATTATTTTGTTATTTTTGAGCTCTGCAAGCTCTTATATATTGGATACAAGTCATGTAACAGATACATGATTTTCAAAACTTTGCTCTAAGTCTGTAGCTTATTTTCTAATTCTCTTAATGGTGTCTTTTTTTTTTTTTAAGATGCTTAGATTACATAAATGATACACAAAAATTACAGGGATTCCCATGTTCCCCACCTCCCACACCTCCCATAACCTCCCACATAAACATCTTTCATTAGTGTGGCACATCACCTGCAATGGATGTATACATCCTGGGGCTTTGCCACTAAGCATGGACCATAGTTCACACACACATGCACACACACACACACATATACATATATGCAAAGCAATGCAACTTGCATGTAAGAAAGAATGAAGATCTTATTCCTGTCACATTATGGAGTTTTGTGAAATAAGCCAGGCACAAAAAGAAAAATATAATATGATTTCAATCATGTGTTTGCCAGCCAAAGGGGGTGCTGATGCAAAATACCAGAAATTGGTTGTTTTTATAAAGAGTATTTATTTGGGGTAGAAGCTTACAGTTACCAGGCCATGAAGCATAAGTTATTTCCCCTCACCAAAATCTAATGCCATGAGTTGGAGCATGACCGTTGCCGAAATCTGGGAGGGTTCAGGCTTCCTGGGTTCCTCTTTTCCTTTGGCTTCTCTCTGGATTCAGCTGCCCTGGTCTCTCCACAAGGCCACTGCAGACTATCAGGTTACTGGCTCTGTCTGTCGCCCCAGTGCTTGATTCTCTCCAGACTTAGCTATTCTGCTCCTCTGTGTGCATACTTCCTGGCCTCCAGCTCAAACTCCAACCTCCCTTCTCTGAGGTGCAGCTTCTCTGTGAGCCCCCACCCACCAAGGAGGCACGGATGCAACAGCCTACTGACATGGCCCATTTAAACCTTAATCATCATTTAATCAAGTAAAAGTGAAATCTCTGAATCCAATATAACCTAAGATACACAGAGAGACAGACCAGTTTACAAACATAATCCAACATCTATTTTTGGAATTCATAAACAATATGAAACTGCCACAACTAATATTAACTAACTACAAAATACTAAGTCATAGGGTTATAATCTATAATATAGGTTACCCAGAGATGGAAGGAGTGTAAAAATGGGAAACTAATGCTTAAATTGTGCAGAATTTTTCATTAGGTTGAGTGCAAATGTTTGGAAATGGATAGAGGTGATGTTAGCACATTATTGTGAGTGTAAATGACAACACTGAATTATGTGTGTAAATGTGTTCAAAGGGGAAAGTTTTCAGTCATATATATTACTAGAAGGAAAACTAGAAGATAAAACATGTGTATGACACAGTGAACCAAGTAGTGAAGGATGACTTCGGTTAATAGTACAAACATAAGAATATTCTTTCAGGAGATATAATGAATACACATCACTATTACAGGTACTAACAAAAGGGTGGAGTATGGGGAAAATATAACCAATACAAACTATGAGCTTTCGTTAGCAGTAATATTTTAGTATCGTTCCTTCTTTGCACAAATGGTAGCACATCAATGCAAAGTGTCAACAATAGGGGGTAATATGGGAATATTGTATTTTTCATGAATTTATATAAACCTACAACTTCTCTAATTAAAAAATCACTGCAATAATAAACATTTTGCTATAGAAAAGAAACCAGACACAATGTACTACAAATGGAATATGTCTATTTGTATAAAATGTCAATATAAATAAATCTATAGACACAGAATCATATTAGTGGTTATGTAGGGCTGGGGTAGGACAGATTGAGAGGTAACTCCATTCAGTTATGGGGGTTTCCATTTAGAGTGAAGAAAATGTCCTAAAATTAATTATGCTGATGAATGCACAGCCCTAACTATATTGAGAGCCACTGATTGCGCATTTTGAGTGGACTATGTGTGAGACTATATCTTAATAAAACCGCATTAAAAAACTGCTCCATCAACCCACAGAAATATAATAAAAGACACAGACCCCACCTAAACACAGAGAATTTCTAGACAGGTTTATACCCCTAGTAGCTAAGTGGGAATAAGCAACCAGGAACACAGGATATTTGAGGAGATTGGTAGTATGAAATAGGGAGAACAAAACATGCATCCTGAAAAAGGGAGTGATGAAATAGAAAAAATAACAGAGGACATTGGGAAAAATATATTATTGCCTCCAGTGAGATAAGTGAATTAAGGGTATGAATAAAAGGATATGTATATATAAGTGCATGTGTATGGATGTATTTGTATATACATATATGCACATGTCCATATGTATGTAGCAGTTGCAGGATGCACCACTACACAGACAACCACACCAACAGGCCTTTAGCTTTCATGGCATGGCTTTACTGAAACTAGCAAAAGGGGAAGCCCCTACACCCACCTCGGATGGATTATCAACAGAAACAACATATTTTCTGATCCCTAGAAAGGCACCATGAAACCAACTGTGAGGGTTTGATGTTATCTGGGGACTCAGAGTACATCATGTCCATAGAGATAATCCATTCCTGTGTGTTGTAGGTGGCAACTCTTGACTAAATTACTTTTGTTCAGGTCCTTTAATTAGATAGCAAGACCCAGGGTGGACCTTAATCCTCCTATTCAAGTACTTTTTAAATGGTGGAATAAAAGAAGCAGAAACACAGAAAGAAGTTGCAAAGACAGATAATCCCCAAGAGCCTGAATGAGAGGGGTCCCAGTGGGTGGAGGAGGAAATCAGCAGAGCACATGCAACTACCAAAAGAGGACCTTGAGAGGTCCAGAGAAGAGGGAAGAAATATGTTGGATACCTGATTACCCATGGTTGAGCTCAGGAAGAAAGTATGTCTGGAAGAGAAGGCAGAGACTCGAATTGGCAGAGATGCCACAGTATATTGCCACATTGCAGGAGTTCAGGATCCCCAATAGCCAACATTTGGGAAAATAACATTTCAGATGATGCCTTGATTTGGACATTTTCACAGCCTCAGATGTACGCTTTTAGCTTAATAACTTCCCATGATAAAAGCCAAACCATTTCTGGTATATTGCTCCCAGCAAATTTCAGAAAACTACAAAACACAATTTTACCACCAGAAAAAAATGGATTCAGGAAAAAATACAGAGTGCAACTGTCAGCACCAGCTCTCTTGGTACTCTGGCTCCCATGGTGAACATGGGATTCATATTCCCTCTGAGCTATTACTTCTGAGGACACATGAGAATTGACCTTTCCATTCGAAAGTGTTCAATGTGGGTTAACATTTACAACCTTGAACTCTCTTCATGAGGGATGAATGACTTAATACAAATAATATGTCTAGCTTTGAATTTCTTCTCAGGATTTGTTCAAGCACTCTCAGGCTACCTCCTGGCAGGCCCTAGGAATATATTCAGATTGGATTTACTGAAAAATATTTTAAAGTATTTAACTAAAGTATTAAACCCCAGACTTGGAGAGTAAGTAGAGGTAAAAGGTATTCAAAGCAAAATACAGTAAAAATTCTGGGAATGACTTTCAGAAACATGAGGACTTGGCAGGTTACCACAATAGTGAGGAGCACATGGGTCCTGAAGTT
>JAQZBX010095338.1:0-11924 GCA_029593785.1 Cabassous unicinctus
CTTGTCATAACTTACAAAATTGTGCGAGAGAGAGTGTAAACTACAATGTAAACTATAATCCATGCTTAGTGGCAATACTCCAAAATATGTTCATCAATTGTAACAAATGCACCACACTAATGAAGGATGTTTTTAATGTGGGAAAATGTGTGTTGGGTAGGGCGCGGGGTATATGGGAATCCCCCATATTTTTGTGTAACATTTATGTAATCTAGGTATCTTTTGAAAAATAAAAAAGTATATTATTAAAAAAGTGAGTTCTGCAGGTTTAAAGGAAAAGACAGGAGAGAGTGTCTTGGAGTAGTGTGAAAAAATGAAGATCTTCAGTAAGGGCAATTAAAAGAGTAAATATAAAACCCAATAGTACTGTATCCTCAAAATATAACTCTATTCTTTAATTCATAAAAGAGACAGAATATAATTGAACAAGGAAGAGGCATATTTACTGATAATGAAACAATCAAAATATAAAGAGGTAATGTAGGACAAATACAACATAAAGAGAGGAAATGGAGGGACACGAGAGCACAGAACCTGTATGCCTTTGAAATTAAATTGATATCTTTTCAAGTTAATAGGTTAGAAATGTACGTTGTATGATACAAACCACAAGGTAAATACAAAGAAAATATTTAAAATATATAGAAACAGATACGAGAAAGGTATCTGTCAGATACATCACAAAAGATCAACTATACAGAAAAGGAGGCTGCAACAAAGGAAAAGAAATACAAAAAAAAAAAATACAATATATAAAAACCAAAGGACAAAATGGCTGAAGTACTACCTTTACAATAGTAACACTGAATGTTAATGGACACAGACCGAAAGATTTGATAAAACAGGCTGATCCTACTATATTCTGTTTACAAGAAACTCACCTTGGACCCAATGACACAAACAGATTGAAAGTGAAATGACAGAAAGGGATATTCCACGCAAATACCATAAAAAAGCTGGTGTAGCGATACTAATACCAGGCATAAGAGACTTTAAGTCAAAAGATGTTACAAGAGACAAAAGACACTATGTATTAATAAAAGGGTCAATCCACCAAAAAGAAATAACAATCACAATTATTTATGCAGCTACCACAGTGCCCCAAAATGCATAAGGCAAACACTGGCAAAAGTGAAGGGAGAAATAGATACCTCTACAATTACAGTTGGAGACTTCAGTACACCACTCTCATCAATACAGAGAATATCTAGACAGAAGATCAATACAAAAGCAGAGAACTTGAATAATATGATAAATGAACTCAATCTAATATACATATAGAGAACACTGCACCCCTAAACAGCAGGATATACATTCTTCTGAAGTGCACATGGATCGTTCTCTAGGATAGACACACATTGGGTCACAAAACAAGTCTCAGTAAATTAAAAAATATAGAAATTGTATGAAACACCTTCTCTGACCATATGTAATAAGCTGGAAATGAATAAGGGGCAGAGAAGAGAAAAATATACAAATATATGAAGTTATACAATTAGTGGGTCAAAGAAGAAATTACAAGGGAAATCAGTAAATATGTTTAGATGAATGAAAACAGCATATCAAAACTTATGGGCTGCAACAAAGGCAGTGCTGAATGAGATATTTATACACGTAAATGCTAACATTAAAAAAGAAGACCCATAATGCGTATGTTTGTACATTTCATGTTGTCATTCAATTCCCTGAGACCCTGTTCAATTTTTTCCATTCTTTTCTCTTTCTTTTTTCCTGTCTTTTAAAGTTCAGGTGGTCTGTCTTCTAATTCACTAATTCTGTCCTCAGCTAATTCAAATCTACTGTTATATGCCTCTAATGTAGTTTTTAACACTTTTTTTTCCAGAGGTACGGGGAATTGAACCCATACATGGGAAGCAGGCACTCAACCACTGAGCTACACTCGTTCCTCTCGAATGTATTTTTAATCACATCCATTGTGTCTTTCATTCCCATAAGCTCTAGTACTTTCCTTTAAAGGCTTTCAAATTGCTATTTAAGCACATCTAGTGTCTTCTTAATAACCTTTATCACTTTAGCCATATTTTCCTTCAACTCCTTGAATTGGTTTAGTAGACTTGTGTGAACATCACTGAATAGTTGTCAAATCATGTGTCTCATCAGGATTTTTTTGTTTGTTTGGCTGGGCCATAACTTCCTATTTCTTAGTATGGCTTATAAATTTTTTTAATTAATATTTTTTATTTTTAAAGAAGCTTTAGATTATATAATTGTTATATAAATATATAGGGGATTCCCATATGCCCCACCCCCTCTTCCTCCCACACTTTCCTACATTAACATCTTTCATTAGTGTGGTACATTTGTTACAATTGATGAACACATATTGAAGCATTGGTACTAACCGTGGACTATAGTTTACATTATAGTTTATACTTTCCCCCACACAAGTTTATAGGTTATGATAAGATATATAATGGCCTGTATCCATCATTTTAATGTCATGCAGGACAATTCCAATGTCCCAAAAATGCCCCCATACTACACCTATTCTTCCCTCTCCCTCCCCTCAGAACCTCCAGTGGCCACTGCCTTTATATCAATGATGAAAGTTCTTCCATTACTAGAGTAATAATAAGTACTGATCTCTCATAAGAAACCACGGAGACGAGAAGGCAGTGGCATGATATATTTAAGGATCTAAAAAAAAACTGCCAGCTAAGAATTCTTTATCTGGTGTAACTGTCCTTCAAAAATGAGGGTGAGTTTAAAGTCTTCACAGATAAACAAAATCTTTGTTGAGATTATGTCATCACAAGACTGGATTTACAAGAGATACTAAAGAGGGTGTTAAAGGAAGAAAGGAAAAGACAGGAGAGAAGGGCTTAAAGAATAAAAATGAAGATTATTTGTAAGGGTAACTAAAAGGGTAAAAAGACAGACAATAGTATTAGTATTAGTACAGAGAGACTAAGAAGTATATGACAACAGAAAGCCAAATGATTAAATGGTTGAACTAAGTAATGCCTTTACAGTAATATCATTGACTCTCAGTGGATTGAACTCACCAATCAAAAGACACAGACTGGAAGAATGGATAAAAAATATGAGCCATCTATATGCCATCTACAAAAGACTCACATTAGATGCAAGGACACAAATAAGCTGAGAGTGAATTGTGGAAAAAGATATTCCACACAAATAGTAATCAAAAAAGATCTAGCAATACTAAGTAAAATAATAGATTTTAAACATAAAACTCTTAGACAAAAAAGTCACTTTATATTAATAAATGGGCAATTCTCCAAGAAGAAGTAAAAATAATAAACATTTATGTACCTATCCTGGATGCCCCAAAATACATGAGTCAAACAACAGCAAAACTGAAAGGAGAAATAGACGTCTCTATAATAATAGTTGGAGACTTCAACACACTTCACTCATCATTGGATAGAACATCTGGACAGAGGATCAATAAGGAAACAGAGAGCTTAAATAATTTATACCATAATTGAACTAGACCTAACAGACATATATAGAACATTACCCTCCAAAAGAGCAGGATATACATTCTTCTCTAGCACTCATGGATCTTTCTCCAGGCTAGACCATATGCTGGGTCACAAAACAGGTCTCAATAAATTTAAAATGATTGTAATTATGCAAAGCACTTTCTTTGATCAGAATGGAACGAAGCTGGAAATCAATAACAGATGGAAAAAGGTAAAATTCACAGATATATGGAGATTAAACAACACTCTCTTAAATAATCAGTGGGTCAAAGAAGATATGCAAGAAAAATCAGTAAATATCATGAGATGAGTGAAAATGAGAACACAACATATCAAAGTTTATGGGATGCAACAAAGGCAAAGCTTAAAGGGAAATTTATAGCCGTCATTGCTTACGATAAAAAAGAGGAAAGAACAATGCAAGGTGTTGGTGTTGGGGCTATGTAGGGGAATCCTGTATGTTATGCATGACTGTTTTGTAAACTCACAACTTTTCTAATTAAAAAAAAAAAAAAAGAATGAAGTTCTGATAAATGCAACAACATGGGTGAACCCTGAAGACAATATGCTGAGTGAAATAAGGCAGATACAATAGGACAAACATTGTCTGATCTCACGGATATGAAATAATTAGAACAAGCAAACTCATAGTTAGAATCTAAAATATGAGTTATCAGGGGCTGGGGTGGGGGTAGGGAATGGGGAGTTAATGCTTGACTTGTACATAGTTTCTGCTTAGATTCATAGTAAAGTTTTGGAAATGGATGGTAGTGTGGTAGCCAAATATTGCGAGTGTAATTAACCGCAATCAGTTATGAGTTAGGTATGTGAACGTGGCTAAAGCAGAAATTTTATGTTGTATATGTGTTACTTGAATAAAAATTAAAAGATAAAACATAGGTCTGTACAACACAGTGAACCCTATTGTAAATGACAGTTAATAGTATAATTATAAAAATGTTCTTTCATGAATTATAACAAATGAACCACACTAATGCAAAGCATTAATAATAGAGTGGTCTATGGGAAAAAATACACCCTAATGTAAACTTTGTACATTTTAATATTATTCCATCAATGGTAACAAAGGTACCACACTAATGCAAAATGTTAACAGTGGAAAGGTATATGGAACAATGTATTATTTGCATGATTTTTCTGTAAACCTACAGCTTTTCTAATTTAAAAAATTAATCACAAAGCATCAAGAGGGAAATCTGGAGCTGATGAAGCATTTTTATATCTTGATTGCAGTGATTACATTTCTATATGCATTTAACTAATTTAAAATTGTAAATTTAAAAGTGTGAATTTTATTTCATGTAAATTATACCTTCAATGAAACTGACCATTTCTTTAAAAAAAGAAAAAGAAAAATGACAGAATTTTATTTTGAAAGCTTATGTTAAAATTTTTTCCCTGAAAAAATAATGGCATGGGGCGTGGACGTGGCCCAAGCAATTGGGTACCCGCCTCCCACATGGGAGGTCCCAGGTTCAGTTCCCAGTGCCCCCTAAAGAAGATGAGCCGCAACAAGCCACAGTGAGCAGCAATGAACCACAATGAGCCGCAACAAGCCAAAGTGGCTCAAGTGCTTGGGCAATCACCTCCCACATGGGAGGTCCCGGGTTCGGTTCCCAGTGCCTCCTGAGGAAGATGAACAGATGACAAGCAGACAGATGAGGGAGCCATCTCAGGGTGGGGGAGAATAAAAAAAATGATAATGGTACAAATTTACCGATATTTCTACAAAAGAAGTTTGCAAAGCATGTCAATCATTTGGTTCAGTTCCCATTCTGTTTCTTACCAGGTCCCGTTGATCTTCCTGTACCAAATCCATTTTATGCACCAAACAAAAGATTTTGGCATCTGGAGAATTCTGAAGAATGGCCTCCAGGCATGATTGGTAATAATGCATGTCCTTTTCCAGCTCTCGGCTCTCCACATCAAAGACATAAATCAGAACTTCCACGTTTCGGAAGATGTTGTCCCGTTGGCTAGTGAAATAATTTTCCATGAAGGTGTCTTGTCTGGTTGGAAAACACAATCTGGATGATAAGCAAGTCCACTTTTCTGTCACTACTATTTACGCTATTATTTTTGCTGCTTAATTGATGTGAAAGATAATCTTATGGCTTCAATTTAAAGGGCAAATAATAGCACATAGGTCTGGGTCTTCTTACGTCTTGAACTGTACCTTGCACCACTCTCTATTCCTCTCCTGTGTTCCAAACACAATGACCTTTGCTCAGTTTCTCAAATGGCCCATGGTCTGCTCAACATGGGGCCTTTACATATGCTATTCACTCTGTCTCAGATGCTACTATCCTACATCTTCATCAAATTTACTCCTATGCAATCCTTCAGATTTCAGTTCATTCTATATTTCCTCACAGAAACCATCCCTGACCTTCCTGACTTGATCCCGTGCACTCACTATATGCCCTTATAACAATATATTCCTCTTCTTTTTAACACTTATCACAAGTAATATACATGTTGGAGTTTTTAATTAAAGGCATTCACTTCCCTAGACAGCAAGTTCCATGAGGGCAAGAACTGTGTCTGTTACTATTCCCACTTGTTTCCCAGCTTCTAGCAGAGAGCCTGTCATGGAGTATGTGCTCAATGAGTATTTGTTGAATGAATAACTAAATAGTCAAATGCTCTAAACTATAAGAAAATGACTCCAATGATAATTTTTTAGCAGACTGTTGCTCTTTGCTCCTTAAGCTATGTACTGTTTATCAAGAAGTTATCAACTGCCAGCTGGCTAGCAAAAAACAGTAGCATTTTGTAGTGAAAAAGTCTTGAACCTAGGTTCTAGTCCTGTACTTTGCTATTAATTAGCTGTGTGACCTTGGGAGAGTCACAATCTCACTGGACCTCAGCTGGCCTTATCAATAAAAATGAAGATAAAAATCTTAGTGCCTAAAATCAAGAGACTGGGACTACAGGGCTTCTTGACACGTATCACAGAAATGGAAGCAGTGAAAATGAGTAAGAGTTTGTATGGGAAAGAGCTAAAAGGGTGATTGTAAAGTGATCCATCTGCTGGCAGTAATGGAGTCATTTTCATATAGAATATTTGATTATCTTGGTTATATATATTTGGTTATATTTGTTCTCTCAACAAATATTCATTGAACACTATTTAATTGCTGGCTCTATGCTAGAAGCTGGGAAACATTGAGCTGAAGAGAATTATTTATTTTGTAAGGCACTTTACTGTGCAATTTTGTATGTTATCTTACTTAAAATCATCAAAATAACATGAGCTGTATAGATGAAGAAACAGTGGCTCAGAGAGTTTAAGTGACTTACCCAAGATAATAGAGCTAAGAAAGCTGGGATGCAAACCCAAGCCTAACTCTAGAGCCTTGGCTCCTAACCACTGTACACTACACACTGCTGCCTCAGCACAGAAATGTAAATGGCCATAGTATATATAGCAACATTTGGGTACAAGGCATAGTAAAAAGTAGGCAAATGTGATGTGATATTAGGTGAGTGTCTTAGTCAAGAGAGGAAAATATACCTAACAGTGGGTAACTCATCTGAAGAATATATGCTCAGGGCCTGATATACAGTGCTTAGGCTACCTGGGGATAAATTATTGAAATAACTAAGAATGAGGCAATATGGTGTGATAGCTAAGAAGTCGGCACTGGTGTCAGGCTGCCTGAGATAGTGAGCTAATTTCGTACCCTGCAAAGGAGGGGATAATCTATCTCATACTACAGGTTCTAGATGGAGCTCATGTTAGTGCTACTTAAACATGTCACGTACAGAGGACATTTTCACAATTACATAAAAGCCAGAGATCTTTATTTAATTAAGTGCTAATTTTAAAGTAATTGGTATCTAATGTGTTGTCCACTGCAGATCACAGTTACTCTATATGCATTCTCCATGATGAATATACTAGATGCCTCGCTTACTGCTACTGGCTTCACAAACAAGTAAATAGATGGTACTTACCCACCACAGTCCCACAGGTTCAATACCAGGTTTCCCAGAAACCGAACATGAGAATGTTCTACATCAACTGGAAGACAAACACAACAAATCTAGTAATTGTAATATGCGAGGTAAAATTAAAAATAAACAAAGCATCAACCCATGGAATTTAGAAGGATAAAAGTGGAGTGAAATGCTCAAAGCCACAAGAAGGTGAATTTCAGCTTAGTAGTATGTTTAGTGGTAAGGTGGGCACCTAACCTACCCTGAGCTACAGAACTGGCTCTTAAGCAAGTCGTTTAACTTTTTAGTAGTTTAGTACTTAGAGGAAGAACAATATCCAATTATAATACTAATGTTAAAATTTCAACATGTAAGACAGAGACATTTGATAGATTTTCCCTGTCCTACTTATCCCCACCAACCTCCCTCAACAACAACAAAAAATCAAACACCAAAAACAAAACACACAAAAAAATCATAAAACATAGCCAAACTGGCTCCCTCTATTGATTTTCTTATTTCAGTTAATGACCCTACCATTCTCCCCTCAACTGCTTTCTTTGATCATTTAGACTTCTCTGACCACATATATTTCATTGCTAAACCTAGGTGATTATTTCTTTGTAATCTCCCTCAATTACATACCTTATTTTACAACTCACCACTAACATTAAGGACCTTATTATCTCATGCCTACACTACTACAATAGCTCCATAACAAACCTCCCCACCAGAAAGTCTTACCCACTTTATTTCATCCTATAGGCCTCTATCAGGTTCATCTTCTTAACACTACTTTGAACATGTCACTCCCCATTCCAAAAACTTTTAATGGCTCCTCCTTGCCTAGAGGGGGACACTCAGGGTTCTTCATAATTTGGCTTTTCATCCACCCTTATATTCTTCAATGATTCACATAAATAAAGCCTTTCACTCCAGCTCAATTTGCTTTATTCACAGTACTCCCAAACTCCACTACCTCCCCAACTCCCAATATACCTTCTATCAGGGGTCGCAAACTTGCTATTAGGAGCCAGGCCAGTAAATGTACATGAGCAAATTTGGCCAAGTATGGAGAGTAAATCACCACCCAAGGGGACGGTAGAGAGGGCAGCAGTTCCTCAACTTTAGCTCATTTACCATGTAGGAATATGGACTCAGGATTACCAGATCTTTAAAACTTTCAATAGCAGTGGGAAATCCAGATTGTTTTTGGAAACTTTTTCATCTTGAGGACCAATTCCAATTTTACTAAAATATTGCACGGGCCAACCAAAACACATCTACAGGCCTTCTCTCCAGCATGTACACTGCTTGTTTGCGACCTCTGTCTTGTATTTCCCTCCCCCTTCTACTTTGCCTACTCTGTCCATCTGCCTAGAAAGCCCTCCCCACCTTTCTTTCAAAGTTATATTCATATTTTAATACCCAGCTTAAATCCCACTTTCTCTAAAAGTGCTGCCTGGCCACCCTCAGTTACTGTTATCTCACCCTCTGAATGCATTCAAACATTTATTAAGCCTCTACTCTCTGCCAGGCACAAAATCACAAAGAGGAATAATGAAAATTCTTATCTTGGAAATTTCCCAAAGTCCAGCAATTATCATCTATACAATTTATGTGACAGTCAATCAATCACACAGTGGTGTTTCTTCTATGAATATCTTGGAGCTCTTGCTTAAAGTGACTTCTATATAATTTTTGTGAAATTTTACTTTCTTATAAATAGATCATAAGCAGAAAAGCATAGTTTTAAAAAGTATGGGCTTTGGAGTCAAACAGACCTTAGTTCAAATCCCAGCTCTACCTCTGTGTGACCTTGGGCAAGTCACTTAACCTCTGAGTATTAGTTTCCTCTTCTATTAAAAAGGGAGGGGGCATACTGTCGACCACAAAGGACTACTGTGAGAATTAAATGAGTTATCACACACAAAGTGCCTGGCATGTAGTAGGTGCTCAAACTACTACCCTTCTCCCCTTTATTTCCCCCTCCTTGGAAAAGGAATCGTATCTTACATGTCTTTGCATTTCCAACAGAGTCTACGAGAGAGTAGGTGCTCAAACTGCTATTAATTTGAAGACTATGTAAACGGTCTAGTACTAAAAAAAATGGAAAGAAGTGCTACTGAGAAAGTGAAAGACAATAACAAAAGAAGTGACAGGATTCAGTAACTGTTTAGATATGGGGCGCATGGGATAGAAATCTTGTTTCTACTCCTATATCATAAAAATTGTCTCATCTAGTGCTCAATGGCCCCATTACCAAATCCAATAGACTTTTTAGTTCTTGTTCTTTCTGCCGCATGACATTGTTGACTATTCTCTTCTCAAAAAAATTCTCTTCTCTTGGCCTCTGATATACCTATGACCTATCTGGCAGATCCTCCTTTACAGGCTCCTATTCTTCTTTCTGTCCCTTAAATGTTACAGTTCTTTAGGATTCTATCCTCGGCAATCTTCTTTTCTATGCATTCTCCCCCTGGGCAAGCTAATCTATTCATATTACTTTATCATTTGGATACTGATAACTCACAAATTTATCTAGTACAGATTCCTTTCCTACCTTTCTGACTCATATATTTGACATCTCCACTTGCATGAACCACAGCTATCTCAAAACTCAAAGTATCCAAATACAACTTATCATCTCCCCATTCTTACCACAAGATCTATTACTCTTTCAGTCTTCTCAATCTCAGTGAATTTAACCAGTTGCCTAAGCCAAAATCTTAGTTTCATCCTTGAGTCTACTTTTTCCTTCACCATTCCCCCCAATCTTTCAGCAAGTCCTGTTGACTCTACCTCTAAAATATATCCCAAATCCATTCAGTTCTCACAATATCCATTACCACCAATGTAACCCAAGTTAAGTCCCTGTCATGTCTCACCTGGTCTACTTGAATTATTTCCTAATTGATCAACCTTTTTCTACCCTTTCCTCCCTCTAATCTATCTTCCATATTACAGATATAGTCAGCTCTCCAACATGCACATTTTTATTCCAGTCTCACTTAAAAAGAGAAAGAAAGCATGTCTCTCTCTATATGTATAGTTTTAAATGCCCAAGGAAGAAAAGGTCAGAAGGATAGTCTTGAAAACACTAATGGTGGCTGTCCCTAGGAAGTAGGCCTAAGAGTGAAGGTGGGAGTGGACTTTCTACATTTCCGTAATGTTTGAACTTTTCACAAGTATTACTTTTATAATTAAAATTGAAAAAGTAAAAATAATACATTATAAATATGAGCATGTATTCCTCTGTTTAAAACTCTCTAGGGGTTTCCTCTACCCTCAATTCAAACTATTTGACTTGGCTTATAAGTTACTTTATGATCTCATCCCTAATTCTTGCTTCTTTCTTTGGTCTCAGCTTCCTATATGGCCCTCTGGCTCTCCTACTCTTCCTGCCCTGTTATTACAAGATCAACCGAGAGATCCAAGAACAGAACTTTGGGGGATCACATACACTTATGGGGCAGAAAGAAGAAAACACTTTGGTAAAGTTGTTTTTGTTTTTTTTTTTTAAAAAAAAAAAAAAAGGAGGAGAGATGATCAAAGATGAAGGAAGTAAACCAAGGTAATAAAGCATTAAATAAAAGTCAAGGGAATAGAGAATTTTGAGAAAGTAGAAAATTGTGGCGCCATTGACAATGTTTAAGACTAAAATACTTCATAACCATATTTTTACGATTCTTAGTATTCCCATAAATATATTTTAACAGTGCTCTAAGAAATTAATAATACCACTACTCTGTATCCATATTTCAAAGTTCAAAACACAGTAGGCTCTAGGTTTTACAAAATAAAATTAGACTTTTTTCAGCAATGAAAAATCAGAAAATCACTAAGACATTAAAGTCAATATAATATTTTAAAAGAAGTATTATTTTATTAGGTTTAAATAAAATTAGCAATTGCATATAAAAGAATATCAAGTAAAAATCTAGTCTATAAGTTTAACAATAGAACCCATACCTCTCTTCAGCAATGACAAATTAAATAATGATACACTAAAGCATTAAGGCCAACATAATATTTTAAGTATATTTTACTATCTTTAAGAAGATACAGTAATTGCTAACAAAGTATTATCTAAGTCCTGCTTGAGAGATCCTCAAGCAAGAGCCCTGTTCAATTCATAGTGCCTGGCACATAGAAAACTTCAGAAGAAACATGTTGAATAAATGGCCTGCCTTAATGTATAGGGTTTATATAATTTGCAACATTATGCTTCTACTTTAATGATGCTGCTATATTACTTCAAAATTATCTTAAGCAAATTGAATAGTTCTGAAATTTTTGTTGCAGGACTATTCACTGGACTCAGAGTAATAAATCAACTCTTCTGATCAGCTAAAAATATAAACTGGACTAGAAACAGGTGCTTCAACAAAACGTGCAGAATTTAAAACACAAAGAGAAAGAAGTCTGTCAGGAATTGTTAAAATATGGTAATGTAGATATGCTGTGGCATAATGAATAGAGAATGATTAT
>JAQZBX010095339.1:0-11926 GCA_029593785.1 Cabassous unicinctus
CCTGTGAATCCCCATTGTCACCAGAAACAATTTTATAAAATTGGATACTATTTACAGATAATTCCTCTTGGTTCTGTTTCCCCAGAGAACCCTGACTAATACAACTTTGTACGGGGAAGGATTCTAGAGAAACAGAATTTTAATAAGGTATTATGAATAGGTTCTGGGATTTCTGCAATTGGCCCTCAACTCTGATTAGATTCTAATGCAATAATTACTCTCTTTCCAATAACAAGAAGGCACTGGAAAGTCCATGGCATGATTTCACAATAGAAATATTCAAAATGTCACCACTGGATGTGATTCCTTCTATTTGTATAAGAAACAAGAATCTGGTGGAGAGTGTTTTTAACAATATTACAGTGTTTTGTGGAACTAAAAGTTACAGTGATGATGGCTAGCTATTCCTAAATATGCTGGATACACTTACATAAGAAAGGGATGAGGTGAAGACTTCAAATTTGCAAATTAAGCACCATATGAATGATGTGAAATTTTCTATGCATGCTTTGAAATAAAATATTGTTTCATACACCCACAACTTGAGCTCTCTGAAAACCAGATTCGGAGTCTCATTGTACTAGCAGCAGAGTTACAATAGAAATTAAAATCTCATGCTTTTAGGGCGTCTGTTGTTAAAGTGAGGGCATTGATTGGTATGGAATGGAATCCTGAGGATTCGGATGGAAACATAGGTTGATGATGATGGCACTGGGGACTTTGAAACCCTAAATTCTGATGGGATTTTACCAGATAAGCCTGTGAAGAGGCCACCCAATATCAAGCTTGCATCATGCAACCTCCACCCTGTCCCAAAGAGTCAAGACCATTTCTCTACCCTAAGAAGGGTAACACTCAACTTCAAGTCTGCAATGACCAAACCCCAGCCTGCCCCAAGGAGACTCAACTGCCTCCCTGCCTTGAGGAATCCAGCACTCAATCTCCATTGTGACCTGAGGAGTCTGACATCCAATCAACATATAAAGAGATAAATCCTGTCATACCAGGTGAAAGTACAAGGGAATGCCCTGTGGTAATTTTCTTGTAAGACACTTATAATTCTTCTCCTAACCCTCCCCTACCAACACTCTTCTCTTTCAGACATATGTTTTGACTGAAGTTATAAAAGCCCCCAAAGGTGAAGTTCAAAGTATGGCCAATACAGAAATATGCTGAGTTTAAAACTACTCCTTGTATTTTCCAATTTATATAAAGAGAAATCAGGGAAATATGTGTGGGAATGGATATTAAGGGTATGGAATAATGGTGGAAGGAATATAAAATTGGATAAAGGTGAAAATTATTGATATAGGCCCACAAAGCATAGATTCTAGATTCAATGTAGCATGACGGGTTAGAAAGGGCTTTAAAAGTTTGCTTGGATGGCTGACTGAAACATGGAGGCAAAGATGGCCTACAAAGACTGAGGTTGAAAAGCCAGATTTACCCTGGCATAATTTAGATGAGATGATCCAAAAGCTTAGAGAGATTGGAATGTTAGAAAGGATTTAACATCTAAGACCTGCCTACCCACCCTAGGAATGTCCAAAGGACACATCTTTCACCGGGACTATGAGGAATAAATTTGTGAATCTAACTTCATCATCGCTGAAGAGTTTTGTGGTAGCTCTTTACTGTAGGTCAGATATCACTGTGAGAACAGTTGTCACAGATCTAGGATCCTTAAACACTATTAGGATGATGTGATCTCAGGCTGACAGAAGCAAAGAAGCAGCACTTAATCAAAAAAATCATGTGGGTATGGCAACCTCAAAGAAAGGCAGACTCAAAGCAGCAATCAAAAAAGTTTGAGTCATGGGAGTCAGGAGATCAACTACTGAGCTACATCTTATCTAGGTTGGAGTAGATGTGGCTCAAGTGTTGAGCACCTGCTTCCCACATGGGAGGTCCCAGGTTCATTTCCCAGTGCCTCCTAAAACAAACAAATCAACAAAGAAAAAACAAACATGCAAACAAATGGAAAAAACAAACAAACAGGGAAGCCAATGTGGCTCAGTGGTTGAGCAACGGCTTCCCACATATAAGGTCCTGGGTTCAATCCCCAGCCCCAGGACCACAATAAAAAAAGAGTTTGAGTCACATAGACCTATTGTGTTGGCTAATAGATCATGGGATTACTGTAGTCAAACAGATGGGTGGTCTACAAAATTCCTACTTGATCTGTATAAGCAGAAGAATTCTAGGTCGAATGAACAAAAGTTTATCTTGAAAAATAAAAACAGAGAGTCATGGCTCCTTAATAAATTCCCAGACTTCAGACAGTTTACAGACTCAGAGCCCCTTGAATGAGTGGAAGGACAAGGATGCTTGGGTAAGGATCTTATTACACTGCCAAAACCTTTTACTCTTAATCTTCCTCCCCACTTTACCCAAAGATATCCACAGACTTTTTACCAGAGTAACCAGGCATTGGGGAAACAGAAATGATCAGACACTTCAGAGATCATTAGACTCTGGCTCAGAAGTGACATTATGTCCAAGAGATCCAAACCATCACTGTGGCCCAACAGCATAGGGGTTTATAGAGGTTAGGTGATTGATGGTGTTTTAGATCAGGTACCTCTCAAAGAGTGTACAGAGTGTCCTTTCCCATTCTTTAGTTATTTCCCCAGTTCCAGAATGCATAATTGGAATAGACATACTCAACAACTGGCAGAGTCTTCACATTGGTTCCCTGACTTGTGGAGTGAGGGCTGTTATGACAGGGAGGCCAAGTGGAAGCCACTAGACTTGCCCTTACCGAGCAAAATAGTATATCAAAAGACATACCAGATTCCTGGAGGGATGGCAGTAATCAGTGCCACAATCAAGGATATGAAAGATGCAGTGATCAAGATTCCCACCAAATCCCCATTCAACTAACTTATTTGACCTATGCAGAAAACAGATGGATCTTGGAGAATGACAGTGGATTATCATAAATATTACCAGGTGGTGATTCCAATTGTAGCTACTGCCCCAGGTGTGGTATTGTTGCTGGATAAAATAAAAACATTGCTTAGTACATGGTATGCAGCTATTGAACTGATAAAATATTTTTTCTTCATTGCCATTAGTAAGGACCTTCAGAATCAGTTTGCTTTCAACTGACAAGGCCAGGAGTATACCTTCCCTGTCAGACCTAAAGGGTATACCAACTTTCACCTTTATGTCATAATATAGTCTACAGGGAACATGATCAACTCCCCCTCCCACAAGGCATCCCACTGGTCCATTACATTGATGACAGGCTGATTGGATCTACTAAGCAAGAAGAAGGAATGACTCCAGTTATTGTTTAGGTATTTGTGTATGAGAAAATGGGAGATAAATCCAACTTAAGTACAGGGAATATATACCAGGTGAAATTTCTAGGTGTGCAGTGGTGTGAGGCTTGTTGAGATATACTTTAGAAAGTGAAGGATGAACTCTTGCATCTGGGCCTTCCAATGACCAACAAATAGGCACAACACTTGGTCTTTCTGGGTTTGGAGACAATATATTCCTCATTTGAGTGTGCTGCTCAGTCCCATTTAATGAGTGACCAGAAAAGCTGCTAGTTTTGTGTGTGGACTAGAACAAAAGGAGGCTCTATGACAGGTCCGGGCTGCTCTGCACTTGGGAACATCTGCCACTTAGGTCATATGTTCCAGGAGATCCAATGATCCTGGAAGTGTCAGTGTGCAAATAGAAATGACATCTGGAGCTTTTGGCAGACCCCTATAGGAGAATCATAATGCAGACCCACCAGATTTTGGAGCAAAGATCTGCCATCCTCTGCAGATAGCTACTCTCTTTTTGAGAAAGAGCTTTTGGCCTGCTCCTTGGCCTTAGTATACAATGAACACTTAACTATTGGACATCAAGTTGACATGAGTCCTGAGTTGCCTATCAAAGGGGACTGAATGTAAGAGTGGATAAGCAAGAATGTTTACGCTGAATGTATGACCAGATAAACATTTTCTCAGGAGGTTAGATTTAACATACATGCAAGGATTCCAGGTTAAACTCACTGTTAAGTGGCCCTTAAAAGTCCAGGAAAAAGCTCAGTGAAGTGGAAATTATTAAGTTTTCTTTGAAGAAGAATAATCTTGCTAATGGAAATAGTCAATGGGTTTATTACATAAAGCCAGAGTCCCACTAAATGATTATATTCTATGGGAGGACCCATAATTCACTAAGGCCTTTTGGGAACCATTGTTGATAGAGACCACAGAATCACCAATACGTTCAGTGGTGGCCTGCAGGGGAGGCCAACCAGTGGTCAATTCCCCTGACCCCTAGTCAGTAATTGGGATTTATATGTGTGGCCATTTCAGAAACTCCCAAATTGTATTCCTGGCCTGTGATTTAAGAGTTCTTATAGTGAAGAAGACCAAGTAGAAACACCTGGAATTGTTCCTCTAGGCCCAGATAATAATCAAAAATAATATTATACTGGGGGTGGTGGTGGAGATTATTGGAATTAGCAAAGAACTTAAATATGAGAGATTTGTTGTCACTGTTATGTCACAATTTCTTTTTCCATTCTAGCTCTTACAGATACTGAATGGGTCCTGGAGAAAGTTGGTAGAACTTTGCAGACTTATCACAGTTACTGTGCCAGATATGGTGTGGTGGTTTGAAAGTGTATGTACTCACAAAAATACATGTTCTTAAATTTAATCCATTCCTGTGGGTGAGAATCTTTTAATGAGGTTATTTCAGTTAAGGTGTGACTCACGTCATTTAGTACGGTTCTTAATTCTCTCATTAGAGTCCTTTATAAATGGGATGAATACAAATAGAAAAAACCATGAAAGCAGGAATCTGAAAAAAGGAAACCCAGAAGAGAAAGGAGAGACCACTAGGCAGAGCAATGTGGCAGAGGTGCTAAGGATTGCCAGCAGCCAGTCTTCAGGAAGAAAGAAATGCTTCATAATGTCTTGATTTGGACATTCTCAAAGTCTCAAACTGTATGCTACTAAATCCCATTGTTAAAAGTCAATCCATTTCATGGTACCTGTTTTAAGCAGCCTAGCAAATTGAAACATGTGGTCACTTTGCCGGAGCAGATAGTCTTTTGTTCCTTGTGTGTGGCCATTGACAGGGAAAACGCATGTTTTTTTCATTTTGATTAAAACCAGGATTATACATTGTTCATGAGGGAAAAACAAAAGTATTCATTTGGATAAGGGCTTTACGACCTCACCTGACCTCTTTCTTTATAAGGACTGAAGACATATATATCAATTGGATATCTCACCGAATTTGTCACTAGACCATTATATGGATTTCATCATACTGATAGGGCACAATGAGAAAGATGAGGCTTGTATGCTGGATAGATGTAAAACTCTTACACTCCAAATAATAGGAGATAAAACTAATGAAGATTAAAGGACTAGTCATTTCAATAAAGGTTTGCTTTTTTTAATAATTTTTAAAAAAATTTTTAAAAAGATACTTAGATTACATAAAGGTTACACAAAATTATAGGGATTTCCATATGCCGCACCTCCCACAACCTTCCACATAAACATCCTTCATTAGTGCAGCACATCACCTGCAATAGATATGCACATCTTGGGGCTCTGCCATTAAGCATGGACCATAGTTCACATTGTAGACTACATTCTCTCCCACACAGTTCTGCATGTTTTATGATGATAAAAAATGGCCTTTATCTGTCATTGCAATGTCACTCAGAATAATTCCCAAGTCCCAAAAAAGCCCCTGTATTACAACTGCTTTTTCTTCTCCCTGCGCCCAAAGCAACCAAAGGCCACTGGCTCTACATTAATGTTGTAATTTCTTCCATTGCTTGAATCACAGTATGTCTATAACAGAATACCAGTAAGTCCACCCTAGTCCATAGCTCTTTCCCCCATCCTGAGGAGTCTGGAATGGTGATGTCCACTCCACCTCCAAGTGAGAAAGGGCTTATATTCCATGGATAAGATGGATGGGATGATCCTGCCTGCAGCTGCAGGTTCTCTCCATTCCCTGGGATGGCCATTGTCCATCATCATCTCCCCACTAGGTGTCCTAGGTGATTCCATTGAGCTGCAGAGAAGGAGGGGCAGCTCCACCAAGATTCAGGGGCCAACTAGCACATGGACAGCTCAAAGACTCCAGTCTCTGAAAGTACACCTACAGGCTCCAGCACCATATATAGATTTGAATAGAAGGGACATATGGACCATGTGCAGTGAAGACATTTATGAGTCCAACTCTGTCACTATCAGGAGCAAGAATTCCAAAGTAGGGCCCACTGATAAGGCACCAAACTCTGGGGCTATCCCCCTTGATATAGGACCTGGGTGTCTCCAGAGCCCTCAGGAGCCCCTCTATTTGTGGTGATATCCACGTTGGAAGCCTATGAGGTCCTACTGAGATGAGCATAAGAGTTACCTCTGTGCTGACCTCCCGACTCACTTTGAAGTCTCTTGGCTATATGAACTAATTTGTCTTTACCTTTTTTCCCTTTTATTTGAGGTCTTTTTCCAGTTGTATTGCCCATTGGCACTTGGTTGTAAACCCTTGTTGCCAGGGAAGCCCATCCCCGGGAGTCATGTCCCACTCTGGGAGGAAAGTAATGCATTCATATGCTGAGTTTGGCTTAGAGAGAGGCCATATTTGAGCAACAAGGAGGCTCTCAGGAGGCAGCCCTTAGGCACCCCATAACAATAAGCTAAGTTTCAATTTCAAAAAG
Organism: Cabassous unicinctus; assembly: GCA_029593785.1. Lineage (NCBI taxonomy): Eukaryota > Metazoa > Chordata > Mammalia > Cingulata > Chlamyphoridae > Cabassous > Cabassous unicinctus. The sequence continues at coordinate 6,695 of JAQZBX010095339.1, forward strand.
AAAGTCTAGTCAAGCTAGGTATCAATAACAAGGGCCATCAGTGGATCATCCTCCTTTGCCAGACACTGCCCCTGCACTTGGGGGACTGTTGCTGATCCATTGGAGAATGTGGCAGAGATTTCCAGGATGGGAATTCAGTATTCTCTAGTTTATTGAGTGATTTTCCACCTACTGTGACCATGCCCCATGAGCATTTGAACAATTTCATATACCTTGTATGTATTTTCAGGTGATCTTCCCCTGATGCACTCCCCATCCCTGACAAACCCCACCAACAATCCTCTCCTGCCCCAGTTGTAACCCTTCTGTGATCCAAAAGTTCTTTAAAGATGAAGCCAATACAATAGCCAAATACAATTAATAAGATAATTAAATAATAATGATAAGTTTAAATGTAAGAGATAAAATACATGAATACTTGAAAAAAAAACTAAAAATAAAATTAAATGAAAGGAATGGGTTATTCAAAACATGGGGAAAATTTTTAAAAATTGAAAAGAAATGTTTTTTGACATTTTGCCTTTTATCACTGCAATATCTGGTGTCCAGTCTGTACCGTGATACTGTCCCCCTCACACTTCCCAGTGTCTCACTATTTTTCATTTAATTTTCAAGGAAGTTTAAGTCACAGCAAAGTCACACACAGAATACAAGTGATTCTCATATACCAAACCATCTCCCTCTTTCCTCACCCCATATTACAACCTTTTTGTATGTGGATGGTAGCATTATTATAACTGATATACAGATAGTGAAACATAGCTATGAAACATTGTCAATGGTTTACAATATGGTTTATATTTTAGATCATATGCTTTTATAAATTTTGATGATATTTACCACGCCCTGTGTCCATCACTGTAAGGTAATGAAAAACACTTCCACTGACCACTAAATACCCCCCATTTGATCTATTCTGTTCCTCCCTCCCCATCTCCCTGGGACACATGATGACCCCCTGGCTTGACTCATTGGATGACAAGATCCATAGTTACATGTAACAAGATGTCTTGATAAACTGTTTTGTCTCCCCCTATTAGGAAATGTCCTTGCTCTTAAGAGTCGCCCACCTGTCTATTTCTGAGCAAATCAGTCCCCCCAAAGATGGGAGTCCATCTCCTTCCCACTCATTGTGTGGGTCTCCACCCACTGATACAACACTTTATGACAGGATGAACACTCACACACTCCCTAGAAGCATGCTCCAGATATGAAAAACACAAAGCTAACATCATCTTCAATAGTGAAATCCTAAAATCCTTCCCTCTGAGATTAGGAACAAGACAAGGATGCCCACTATCACCACTCCTATTTAACATTGTCTTAGAAAGGCTTGCTCTAGCACTGAGGCAAGAAAAAAGTATAAAAGGTATCCAAATTGGAAAAGAAGTAAAAATTTCATTATTTGCAGACGACATGATCCTATATGTAGAACATCCTGAGAAATCTACAACAAAGCTTCTAGAACATCAATAAAGGTTTTAGGATTCTAATTGTCTGGGAATTTTGGCATATTCCTTCCAAAGTAAATTATAAATTGCTATATCATGCATCCCCTAGCACAAAGAAGGAAGCACAGGGCATGAGAGGACCGTTTGGGTTATGAAGGCAACACGTACACATGTAGAAATCCTGTTCTAGCTCCTATTATGTCAGACATGAAAGGCTGACGCTTTGAGGCCTCTTCCACAATTGCAGGTTGTGGTTCAAACAGCTCTGCCAATGGGCCATATGTTCCAACAGACCCTATCATGTTTAGGTGTTAATAGTGGGGAACAACATGCTATGGATCTTAAGGCTAGCCCCAGAGTGAGAATCACAACATAGGTCCCTGCAATTCTGGCCAACTGCTGCAGAAAATTATACCCCTTTTGAAAGTTTCTGATGTTACTAAGCACTTACTAAAGGTGGAAATTCTGACTTTGGAGCACTAAGTGACATTGCATCTGGAGCCGCCCATTATGACCTGGGTCTGTCAGATGTGCCATGTCAAATAGGCCAGTAACAGTCCCTCAAAACATGGAAATGATACATCTGAGATCAAGCAGGGACAGGACCAGAAAGCATGAGCAAACTGCAGGAGCAAGTGACCAAGGACAAGGAGAGAGAATAAAATTCTTTTCTTCCTTTACAGTATTCCTGGTTTGATACCTGATAATATCTAAAAGGGACAGATATTTTTAGAGATGCATATATAACTACATGAGTAATGATAATTTATTAAAGTTATTAAAATGAGAATATTCTTGTATCTAAGATGAACAGGAAATTTTCACTACCTAATGGGCTGCAAATTAGGTGTAGATACTTCCTGAGATTTCATCCATGGGCAATGGAGAAACGCATGTTAAAGGAAAGAAGAAATGAAAGCAGGAACACACAGTTTTATGTGTGTACCCAGTGAGGTATTGTTTTTCAGTGTATTAATGATAGAGGTCTTATCCTTCCGTTTTACATTAGAGCATAGGATTTGGGTGTGTTTTGTTGTTGTGATTCTAGAAACTAATTATAGGAACCGAATACACAATAAAATAATATTTGTACTGAAGATTGGCTATCTTATAACAGCTAACATGTATTCCAACAAATATAGCAAATACAGTTTGACACCCCCCTTCCTTAACATATAAAATACAAAAGATATCAGTTGATATTAATATTTGACTTTGGATTTGACACACTACTACATTTTTTTTTACTGAAATGTATTTCAAATAACCTTACTAATTTTAATAACAAGGAAACTCAAGAAAGCTGAGTTTGTTTTGAAACCCAAACATGGATTCTTATTCTATTAGTAGAAAATTTCTAATAATCTCACAAATGTCAGGCTAAATTTTACAAATAATGAAAAATAACTAGGTCAATTATTGCCTATCTTAAATTGCCCCAATTGTATTTACAAGCAAAGTAAAGAAATCTCCATTGGATGTCTAGGAAAAGTCACATTATGAAAAATTCTATTTACATAGAACTACTATCACTTCGGTTTCCTGAAACTACACAACACATGCCTGTACTACAAACCTTGAACAAAGTTTTGCTTATGGTCACCAGCATGTCAGTTTTCACTGCTGGGAGGTATTCCTCATCTATTAAGAGAACACATTGCCCCACCAGCTTCCTGAGAACTGCCACTACCTCCTGTTCCTCAGGCTGCAGAGGTGTGAGGATGTTGCTGAAAACATTGTGTGAAAACATAGGTGTGAGTATGTTGCTGAAAACATTGAGAACTTGGTCCCCTGTATGGACTATGGTATGAAATAAAAGTTATGTATATAAATATGTTTGGGTCAAAAAAGAGATTCACAAGAGTTAAGTGAGAAAAGCATGTGGCCAAGGCTTTTTTCCTGCCCTTGACAGAGGTTATACAGAGGACAGTGCAGAAGATGAGAGTATAGGAAGCTATAATAAGACTGAAAGACACAACAAGCAGGACAATGCTTGGCATCATCACCACTGATACACTGAAGTGTCTTCACAGGAGAACTTATTAAGAACTGGGACCTAACAGAAAAAAAGTGGTTTATCTCCCTTGGTCCAAGTTGGGGAAATGCATAAGATATAATCTGGATTTAAATGAATTTATAGAGCATCCAAATCTCAGCAAACATGGGCAGACAAAACCTGGGATGGGATAATGCAGTGGGTTTCAGACAGACACATAGTGGTTATAAGCCATGAAGGTCAAGATGAGGCACTCTGACATCCCAACACCAGGTAGAAGAAACTCTGGGTTCCACAGCCAATACATGATGTAGCCCTTTCTCCTATGAAAATGTTAGAGGTCGTCTTTGGGACTATGGTGGAAGTTAATGTTAAGTGAATGAGGGAGAGTTCACTGAGGAGAAGGTACATAGGCATATAGAGTCAGGAGTCTCACAAATCAAGATGATCAGAAGTATGTTTCCCAAGAAGGCAAGTATGTAGAAAAAGATGATCATGGACTTAAGATAACGGAAGGCCAAAACTCAGAAAAGAATCCCACCAGGATGAAATCAGTTGCTGAGGAATCATTCCAACCTACCTTGTCTTTAAAAGAAAGACAGCAGCTGAAAAGGGTAGTCTGACGATGTAAATGTCAATTAAAAGAAAGATAGAGAATATTCTAGGGACTGAATAACACAGCGAACCCAGAGGTGGATGAGAATTGTGGTTGATAGTACAGATGCAAGAGTGTTCTTCTGCGAGCTACAGCAGAGGTACATCACTATTGTAGGATGGTGGGAATGTAGAGAAGCATGGGAAAATACAATTGGTATGACCTATGGACTGTGGTTAACAGCATTACTGTAATATTCTTACATAAATGCCAAAGATGTACTATGTTGATAATGGGGGTTAGGGAAAAAGTGTGCAAATGAGCACTATGGACCATGGTTGGTGATAATAGTCTGTTGATATTATCTCATAATTTGTAACAAGTTTCCACCATGGTGTGATGTGTTGGTGAAAGGGTGTTGTATAGGAATTCTACACATATGCATAACTATTTTGTAAGTTCACAACTTCTATAATAAAAATATATTTTTAAAAACACAGTGTAGCTGGGGACAAATAAAAAAAGATTAGAATAATTGATATAAAGTATACATCTTGTATCAATGTGTATATTTAAGATAAGTTTCTCCTTTTCTCTTTTTATTGGAAAATTTATAAGTTTACAGTACAATCATGAATAAAATACAGGATTACCATATATCATTCCATTATTAACACCTTGCATTTTTGTGGTATATATGTTACAACTGATGAAAGCACATTTTATAATTGTTCTGTTAATTGCAACCCATGTTTGAAATTAGAGTCCACTGTTTCTGTTGTGCTGATACATGGATTCTTGTCAAAAATTTTATTCTAGTACCATATATACATACTAATGTTTGCCATTCAGATGCATATTTCAGGGCTCTTAATTACATTCAAAATGTTTTGATAGATAAAAAATATTTTATGCTTATTCCCAACTCTAATCTCCATGATATCATTCAATGTAATCTCATCACAGATATTATACTATATATTTTTGAGCTGTTACTTAAAAATGTATTAATTAAAGAATGTTAAGACTAATGATAAACTACTGTGTTTTTTAATTTTGGAGTTTCCTTTTCCTTCTTTCCTTCCTTCTTTACCCTCCTTCTTCTCTTCCTTCCTTCCTTCTTTTCCTTCCTTCCTTCCCTCCCCCTTCCTTCCTTCCTTCCTTCCTTCCTTCCTTCCTTCCTTCCTTCC
>JAQZBX010095340.1:0-11926 GCA_029593785.1 Cabassous unicinctus
CTATGAGGTGTGAGATGATATTTCATTGTCGTTTTGATTTGCATTTCCCTAATCGTGAGTGATATTGAACATTTTTTTTTGTATATGCTTTTTCACCATTTGTATTTCCTCTTTAGATAAATGCCTATTTAAGTCTTTTGTCCATTTTAAAAAATTGGATTGCTTCCTCTTTTATTGTTGAGTTGTATGATCTCTTTATATAGAATGGAAATCAAACTCTTATCAGATATGTGGTTTCCAAATATTTTCTCCCATTGAGTCAGCTGCCTTTTCACCTTCTTGATGAAGTCCTTTGAAGCACAAAAGAGTTTAATTTGAGGAAGTCCCACTTATCCTTTTTTCTTTTTTTTTATTGCTTGAGCTTTCAGTGTAAGGTTTAAGAAACCACCACCTACTGCTAAGTCTTGAAGATGCTTCCCTACGTTTTCTTCTAGGAATTTTATCGTTCTCACTTTCATATTTAGGTCTTTGATCCATTTTTAGTTAATTTTTGTATACAGTGTGAGGCAGGTATCCTTTTTCTTTCTTTCAGATATGGCTATCAGTTCTCCCAGCACCACTTGTTGAATAGACTGTTCTGTCCCAGCTGGATGGGCTTGACAACCTTGTCAAAAGTCACTTGACCATATATGTGAGTGTCTGTTTCTGAACCATCAATTTGGTTCCATTGGTCTGTATCTTTATGCCAGCACCATGCTGTTTTTTACCACATAACTAGGTAATATGATGATAAAGTCCAGAAGTGAGAGTCCTCCAATTTCGTTCTTCATTTTTAAGATGTTTCTGGCTATTTGGGGGCCCTTACCCTTCCAAATAAATTTGATAATTGGGTTTTCCATTTCTTTAAAAAAGGTTGGTGGAATTTTTATCAGGATTGCATTGAATCTGTGTGTCAATTTGGGTAGAATTGACATCTTAACAATAGCCTTCTCATCCATGAACACAGAATGTTCTTCCATTTATTTAGGTCTTTGATTTCTTTTAGCAATGCATTATAGTTTTCTGAATACAAGTGCTTTACATCTTGGTTAGGTTTATTCCTAAACATTTGGTTCTTTTTGTCACTATTATAAATGGAATTTTTTCCCCTGACTTCCTCCTCAGATTGCTCTTCACTAGTATATAGAAACACTACTGATTTTTGTGTATTAATCTTATATCCTGCCACTCTGCTGAATTCGTTTATTGGCTCTCGTAGCTTTGCTGTAGATTTTTCAGGATTTTCTAGGTATAGGATCATCTGCAAATAGCCAAAGTTTTACTTCCTCCTTTCCAATTTGGATGCCTTTTATTTCTTTTTCTTGGCTGATTGCTCTAGCTAGAATAGAACCTCTAGCACTGTATTCAACAGTTGTAACAGTGGGCATCCTTGTCTTTCAACAGGAAGCTTTCATTCTTTCACCATTGAGTACAATGTTGGCTGTGGGTTTTATGTTATTGCCACTTTTATTCTTCGGTTCAGACGGACTTCAGAATGAAGAAACGTGACCTCAGTACACTCAAAAATTTATTTGATTACAGCTCAGTGTTGCCGCTCGAACCTGGTTGGGGCAACGATGGAAGTGCTCTCAGTGTTACAGTTCAAGCCTGGCCAAGGCGTCAGTGGGAGCGCCCTCAGTGTTACAGTTCAAGCCTGGCTGAGACGTTGGTGAAAGTGCTCCCGGGGCAAAGATGGAGGCACACAGCTCAGTGTTATGGCTTGGCTGGGCGTCACAGCTCAGCTCGGTGTTGCAGCTCGGTGTTTCTTTGGCCAGGGCAAAGATGGAAGCACACTCAGGACTTTGGGGCTGCACTAGATACAGGTTCATTGTGTCACCACCCCTGGGGGTGGAGCCCCAAGTTGTGATGCTCTGATTGCTCAATCACTAGGTCTGCGCAAGGGCATTGGTTAAGGTTTGGAGACTAGATTAGCATTTTATGTTAATAGGGTATCCTAACTGGGAGGCATTGATTGGCTGTTTATTAATTAGATCTTTGATTTTAGCTCTTTCTTCTTTTTTAATATAGGAGTTTAGGACTATAATTTTCCTTCTCCGAACTGCCTTCGCTATATCCCATAAGTATTTTTTTCTATTTTGTTTTGTCTTTTAATATATTTTTTATTTATTTTTAAAAGATACCTTTGTTACATAAAAAAAATATGAGGGATTATCATATGCCATAATTTTTGATAAGTTGTGTTCTCGTTTTCATTCATCTCATGATACCTACTAATTTCTCTTGCAATTTCTTCTTTGACCCACTGATTGTTTGGGTGATGTTTAGTCTCCATATACTTGCAAAATTTCCCCTTTCCCATCTATTATTGAGTTCCAGCTTCATTCCATTATGATCAGAGAAGTTGCTTTGTATAATTTCAATCTCCTTGAATTTATTGAGAGCTGTGTTGTGGCCTAACATGTGGTCCATCCTGGAGAAAGACCCATGAACACTTGAGAAGAAAGTATAACCTGCTTATTTGGGGTGCAGTGTTCTGTATATGTCTGTCATGTCCAGCTCATTATCAAATTGTTCAAGTTCCCTATTTCCTTGTTGATCTTCTGTCTAGTTGTTTTATCTATTGATGTGAATGGCATGTTGAAGTCTCTATTATTGTAGAGACATCTATTTTTCCTTTCAGTTTTGCCAGCATTTGCCACATGTATTTTGGGGCACCTTGGTTAAGTCCATAAATATTTATGACTGTTACTCCTTCCTGGTGGATTGTCTCTTTTATTAATATATAATGGCCTTCTGCATCTCTTATCACGTTTTTTACATTTAAGGTCTGTTTTGTCTGACACCAGTATAGCTACCCCTTGCTCTCTTTGGGTTACTATTTGCATGAAATATCTTTTTCCAACCTTTCACTTGCAGTCTTTTTGAATCCTTTGGTCTAAGGTGAGTCTCCTGCAGACAGCATATGGATGGCTTATGTTTTCTTATCCATTCTGTCAGCCTATGTCTTTTGATTGGGGAATTTAATCCATCAATATTCAATGCTATTACTTTAAAGGCATTACTTTGTCCATTTTATCCTTAGGCTTTCATATGCCATATCTTATTTTTGCCTATCTTTTTTACCAAAAAGTAACCTTTTTGGTTACCCTTTCTGATAGTCTTCACTTCTACACTCTCCTCCAAGTGCCTCTCTCTTGTCTTCTCTTTTCTGGTGCAGAACTCCCTTTAGTGTTTCCTGCAGAGCTGGATTCTTATTTATGAACTCTCTTAGTTTCTGTTTATCTGTGAAAATTTTAAGCTCACCATCATATTTGAAGGACAGTTTTGCTGGATAAAGAATTCTTGCCTGGCAGTTTTTCTCTTTCAGTACCATAATTATATCATACCACTGCCTACTTGGCTCCATGGTTTCTGAAGAGAAATCCACACTAAGTCTTATTGGACATCCCTTTTATGTGATGTTTTGCTTTTCCCTTCCTGCTTTCAGTATTTTCTCTTTATCTTTGGCATTTGGTATTCTGCATAGTATGTATGTTGGGGTAGGTCTATTTGGATTTATTCTAGTTGGAGTACTCTGTGCTTCCTAGACACACATATTCATTTCATTCATGAGAATTGGGAAATTTGGGGCCATTATTTCTTCAAATACTCTTTCTGCCCCTTTTCCCTTCTCATCTCCTTCTCAAACTCCCAGAACATGTATGTTGGTGTGCTTTGTGTTATCATTTAACTCCCTGAGCCCCTGCTCATTTTTTCCACTCTTTTTTCTCTCTGTTGTTCTTTCTCTTCAGTTTCACTTGTTCTTTCCTCTGTCACTGATTCTTTTTTCCATGATTTCAAATCTGCTGTTGTGTACCTCTGTTGTATTTTTTAATTGCACTGTGTCTTTCATTTCCATAAGCAGTTATTTTTCTATCCAAGATTTCAAGTTTTTCTTTGTGCTCACACAGTGTCTTCTTAATGTCTTTTATTTCTTTAGCCATGTTGTTCTTAAACTCCATGATTTGATTTAGGAGATTTGTATGAACTTCATTAATTACCTGCTTCAAGTCCTGTGTCTCATCTGGAGTTTTGATTTGTTCCTTTGCCTGAGTCATATCTTCCTTTTTCTTTGTATGGCTTGTAATTTTTTGCTGATGTCTAGGCATCTGATTCTGATGCTGAGTTTACTCTGATGTTCCTTTTCTCTCTCTTGCCTAGGGATTTACTATTAAGTAGCCATGTACTACCAATCTTCTTTTACTCTTGGTTCAACTTGTTCTACATATTTAGGATTGTCCCTGTGTAACTGCTAAAACCAGGGCTAAAGACCCAGTAATGGGGTGCAGGCCTGTTTCTAAGGGCCTTGGAGAGAGTAACAGTAAAGGCATCTGCTTGCCTCATTTATTTATTATTTTTCCTTTTTCATGTACTTCTCTGGTCTAGCTAGCAGATGGCACTTTTGGGCAGACCTCTTAGCTAAGACCCCAGGTGTTAGGGAGAAATACAGTCAGTTGAACTCCTTAGGCAGGTGGGTGGTACAGAAGGAATATCCTCAGGGCTGGCCAAGCCTCACAAACCAACTTGTTCTCCACCCTTGGCTGGCCACACCCTCCCGCCCCCTCTCTCTTCAGCAACCAGGCCAGGGCATTAGGGAGGGTGTTTGAGGAGGCAAATTATTTTGATCTACATGCTGGCTCTCAGGGCAAACAATGGTGTGACTCCACCTGGCCTGGAAGTGTGGGTCTCTCCAATGCAGCAGACCAAGTAAGATGGCCAAAATCTGAATTTGCTGTAGGCTATCTCCCTTCCTCTCCCCTTTCTTTGGGAAGTGGACTCCTGCAACCCCCTTAGTCTGCAGCCACTGCAATACCCACCTACTGCCATCTGCAGACTGCTCTTTGCTCTGTAGGTGGGGGAAAGGGCACCCACTGATTTTGCAGCTCTGCTCATGGGATTTTTCAGCCAGCTGAAACTCCTTCCCTTTGCCCCTCTCTCTTCTGGGTGGTACCTCACTTTCCTTGGTGTTCTGGGCCCCAGAGCAGCCTTCCAGACAGTGTCCTCTAACTATTTTTTTCTGGGAGAGAAGTGATCCCTCTACCTCTCTAATCCTCCATCTTCCGGGAAGTCCCCATGTGTGCTTGAAAAGAATGAGTATTCTGTTGTTGATTGAAATGTTTCTCTTCTCTACCTTTATTCATTTTCTGTCCAGTTGTTCTGTTATCAAATTTGAGTATTGAAATCCCTAACTACAGTTGTGAAATTGTCAATTTCTTTCAATTCTGTCAATTTTTGCTTCTTCTACTTTGGAGCTCTGTTATTAGGTATGTATACATTTATAATTTTTATATTTGCCTGATGTGTTGACACTTCAATCATTTATCTTTGATTTTAAAGTTTATCTCTTACAGCATGTACACGATATTGCTTTTATATTCAGTCTGACAACATCTGCCTTTGCATTGAATGCTTAGTAATGTAATTTAATATAATTTTAATTGAATGTAATTATTGATATGGATGGATTGTGGCTGCCATTTTATTATTTTTAATGTAAAATTTTTATTCCACTGATGCTTTTTAAACTATTTTCAAATTTATTAGTGGTTGTTCTAGAGACTAAAATATATATATTACCTTGTAACAACCTAACCCAGTAACACTAACTTAATTCCAGTAAAATATAGCAACTTTGCTCCAATATAACTTCATTTCCCCCTCCTTTATCCTATTATTATTTATATATTGCATATATTTGTGTTATGTTTAAAAATACAGTATTATAACTATTGCTTTATAGAATAATATATTTTTTAAATAGAAGAAAAAACACACATATATTTATACAGTCTTTTATAATTACCCACATATTTACAATTTCCTGTGCTTTTTGTTTTTTGTTTGGATTCAAGTTATCATCTAATGTCCTTCTTTTCAGCCAAAAGAGTTTCTTTTACTATTCCTGTAATGTAGATCTGCTACCAACAAATTCTCTAAGTCTTTGTTTAAATGGGAATATCTTTTCCACTTTCATTATTAAAGGATAGTTTGGCTAGATATAGAACACTTGGTTGGCAGTTGGCTTTAGGTATTTTTTTTCTTTCAGTGCTTTGAATATATCATTCTATTGTCTTCTGGTCTTGATGGTTTCTGAAATCAACAATTAATCATACTGTTGCACTCTTGTATGTGATGAGTTGTGTTTTTTTTCTTACTGGCTTCAAAATTTTTTCTTGTCTTTGGCTTCCAACAGTTTGACTGATATGTGCATCTCTTTATATTTATCCTACTTAGGGTTTGTTGAATTTCTTGGATCTGTAGATTGATATTTTTCATTAAATTTGGGTAGTTTTCAACCATTATGCCATTAAATATTTTTCTGCCTCTTTCTCTCTCTTATCTTTCGGAGACTCAAATTATGTGTGCTTGTATGCTTGATGTTATCCCACCAATCTCTGAAGCGCTGTTCATTTTTCTTCAACCTTTGACTTCTTTATTCTTCAGGCGGGATCATTTCTATTCATCTGTATTCAAGTTCCCTGATTCTTCTGTGGTCTCAAGTCTGTTTAGGTTCTTTTTGGAAAAAAAAAACAAAACAAAACATTTCTGTCTCTGTTGAGATTCTCTATTCACTGGGTCATTGTATTTATACTGTCCTTTAATTCTTAAGAATGGTTTCCTTTAGTTCTTTGAACGTTATAATAGCTACTTTGAACCTTTCCTGCTAAATCTAATTTCTGAGACCACTTGGTCAGTTTCTATTGTTTGATTTTATTCCTGAGTATGGGTCACACTTTTGTTTGGCTGTAAATGGACCACATTTTCTGTTTGTTTGTACCCCTTATAATTTTTGTTGAAAACTTGATATTTTAGTTAATATGTTGTATCAACTCTGAACTGATTTCTTTTTTCTCCTGAGGTGGTTATTGTTGTTAATTGCTTGCACAAGGTTTGCTGAATCTAGCTCTCTTGCATTGTATGGCTGCTAATGTCGCTGCTCAGGTTTTGCATTTTTAATTTTTAGCCTGGCTTCCTAAAGATTGTCATCATGTCTGCATAGCTGAGTAGGCAGCCGGTGACTGGGTGGAGGTAGTGCTCAAACACCTTGAGACTATAAGGCCTCCATCCTCTGCCAATGGATCTTTGTAGTTGAGGAGTACATTCAAAGTTTAGGTAGTTTTCAAGTCTGCCCTGGCTTTTACTTTCTTTCAGGCTTTCTTGGGTCTTGCCTGGTCAGCCATGGATATATGGAGAACTTATGTAGCCTCTCTGTGGCTCTCTCATTTCTAGGATTTCCCCCTTCAGATTTCTGGCTGGCCTGCTCACTCCAATCAGGAAGGCAAACTAGAGATGAAAGTTTTCTCTTTTTGATTCCTAGTGAGCTTTTACTGACAACACTTCTGGGTGGGGGTTTTCACATGCCACTGCAAATCAAATCTGTCCCCCAGTGACAGTGAAGCTGCTGGTTTTCACAGCCAGTCCTGCCCTGTTAAAACGACCAGACTCACTGTGCTGGGTAAATGCGGAAGGGAGCAGCTCCAGGCATGAAGAGCGTAGTCTCCTATCATTTTTACATTTTAGCAGCTTTTCATGAATAAATGCTTTTCAATTTGTTTCCCTTTGGCTGAATCCCAAAGCCCTGAAAAAATTGTTTGTTTTTTTACAGTTTTCCCAGTTTTATACTTTATTTTTGGGATAAAAATTTGCCAGCTTCTTCACTCTGCCATAGCCAGTCTCATTCTATATCTCCTTTTAAACACACAATCACGCTGACCAGCATGTTTTCTCCACTTAAAGTCTGTCTAGTCTAGATTTTTAGTTTGATTTGTACATTTGATAATTGGTTTCTTTTAGTTGATTTTCTAATTTCTCAAATTGACCTTTTTGTATTATTAACTCCCTTTGATCTAGAACTTCTTTTTTAAAAAAAAATCAAAGAAATCTAAGTGATGATGTAGTCAGGAGACTCCTAACTAGGGACTCTTAAGTCCTAAGCGGGGGGAGAAGATAAAAACAGGGACAGGGAGGAGCAATTAGTAAGTTATTTTTAATATTTCAAAGACATCACGTGGAAATTGTACAATTACCAGAGATAAGGCTGCCTAGCTAGCCACAATGTCCCATTTCTAAATTTTGGGCTGGAATTACTTCAGCTCAATATAATAATTCTGGTAATCTTATGCTGATCAGAAGTTTTTGTTTCTAGTTATAAATAGCGTTGGGTAACAGAAGTGGGAGAGTAAGCCAATTATTACTGAATAAAGAAGTTTATTTTAAACATGGGTGTGGGTCCAAGGGAACAAAGTAACAATCAAAGGGATCCTTCCAGATATAATAGATGGAAACCTCTGATGTGGCCCAGACCTCCCTGGTACAGATGAGGGAATTGAAGCCAGATAGGCCATGTGGCAAGATATGGCCTGAACCTATGTCTACGGGCAACTCAACTTACTCTTTAAGCTCATGAACATATTATAGCACAGAGTACACAGCCACCGTCAACAGAGTCCCGTGGCTTAAATAATATAAAATATAGACTAGTGCTAATAGAATTTTCTGCAATGATTGAAATAGGCTGTATCTGCACTGTCTAACATAGTAGCCACTAGCTGCACGTGGATATTGAGCATTTGAATATGACTAGTGTGATTGAGGGACTGAATTTTTAAATTAATTTGATTTTAACTTAAATAGCCACTAGTGGCTATAGTTTTGGACAAGGAAGATATAGTCATTCATAAAATTAAATTCCTCCTCTAAGCTGTTCAAAGCATAGGCAGCTATTTTCAAACTTTAAATCACAGAACCCCTTTTTAGAAAAAACATTGTTCCAAACATCAATGTAAAATATAAATTAGCAGAGCTGGTGTAAGGGTGGGCCTAGAGCCCACTGTCCCCCCCTCACTTCCCACGCTTTACCAATTCTCCCCTGTCCTTGGCCAGCTGCACCTGCCCTGGATCACCTGGGCTCTTGGGCACCTTCTCAGAATCTCTAAGACTGCACTGAACATGGTGTGAAAACCACGAAACAAAAATGCAGGAGTTGGAAGCAGCAGCAGGTAATTCCCCCAAAGAGTATTTACTGAGCAGCGACTGGGAATGAGGTGCTGGGCTAAATGCCGTAGGGGTTACGTGGGAAATATGGCCCCTGATTCAAAGAGAAAGGAAAGGCAATACTGTTTGCTGATAACACCTTAGCCATATGCTGTGCGTACCTTGCTGCATTCTGTCCTCGTGTTAGCCTTATGAAGTACTGAGACCTTCATTTCACCGTTTAGTACATGAGGCTCCAAGAGATAAACAACTCATCCAAGGGGACACAACCAGTCAGTGAGAAGCTGAGATCCAGGTCTGCCTGACCCACAGCTACACTGTGGCCCTCAGGAGCTCCCCATCCAGATGGGGAGGGTGTCTGTACCAAGAGGCTTGAGAACTGGTATTTATCATAGCAGCCTGGCAAACTGAGACAGGGGCCCAGATAAAACATGAATCCATGAGAGTAAATATGCGTGTGTACAAATAAATGCCAAACTTTATGGTTCAAACTGGGCACCTGGGATGAATTCTTTTTTTTTTTTTTTTTTTTTTAAGGAGCTTAGTGGAGGCTGGAATAATCAGGAGGAGATGGGACTCAAGCAGGGATTTCAGGAGGTGGGTAGGATGTGGAGGACAGAGGGAGGAGCCTCTCCCAGTGCCTGGCATGCAGGAGGGACTCCATGTAAATTTGTTAATTGAAAAGGGGAGAATAGCCGTGGCCCAGACACCGTGAGGCACACAGCAGGCAGCCAGGTCAGAGACGAGGGGCATCTGCAGACTCTGCCCCCCGAGAGACGCCAAGGGATTGCAGTGGTTAGTTATGGATTTCATTGTTACAGAGCTGTGGAGATTGTTCATTATCATAGCCTATCCCCACTGCTAAGGAATAAATGTTTAATTATCTAAATTAGAGGCACTAAACGTGGTAATATTAGAGTCGTTCATATAAATATAAAGATTGCAGGAGACACTCGGTTTGTAAGATGCCACTGCTTTTTAACAATTAACATTTCCAAACACAAAGGCTTTGAATATTTCTGTACTGGTGCCAGTGACTGGTTAGACCCTGCTATCTGGATGGTTTTGCCTGCAAGAATCTGAAAACCCAAATAAGACTGATTTTTTTTTTAAAAAGAGAAAGACATTTATAATCTCCCAGAAAAGAAATCCAGAAGTAGGGCAGTTCATGGCTGGGTTTTTAAAAGTGACCTGGCCGTGTTCTGAAGCTTCTGCCTCTTTCCGGCTCTGCTCTCAGCAGTCCTCGGCATTTCAGCCGCGCCTCCCTTCGTGGTCCCAAGATGGTGGCCCCAGGGCCGCTCATAGAAAGGTGTCCAGAGGTGGAAGATGAAATGTTGATGTTTTCATTATCCTTTTAAGCTTGAAACAAATCCTCCTAGAAAACCCTCCTGGAGGTTTTCCCTCAAATTTTATTGGCCGGAATTGCGTTTTGTGTCCAACCGTAAATCAATACCTTGGAAAAGGAATGAGACCATATTTGGTTTGGCCCGATCAACACTCATCCTCTGGAGCCCGGGCGGCGCCTCCACAGAAGGACATGGCCGCTCGGGGCACAGTGAGCAGACTGGGCTGCGACAGCAAGGACGGGGTGGTGGGTGGCTATGGGGGAGGCAGCAACAGTGTCTGCCCCAACCAGGGATTTCCAAATTGCTCTCTGCGGAGTTTTCTTCTGAGGTGCAGGAAAAGGGAGTTCTTTGGTCAATTAAGCATAGAAAAGAGTGCATGTATTATATCACTTTCCAGGAAATTCACAATGCTCATTAGGATATTAAAGGCTCTGAGAAGGCCTATATTTAAATTGTGTTTAACCCAGAATTTTCCAGGTATATTTGACCATATAAACTTTTGTTTGTGAGAATTTAGGAACAAACCAACAGAAGCAGTGTTCCATGAAATATCTGTGAGACATTAGGCTGGATATCAGTATTTGTTGGGCTTTCTTAACAATAGTTTAAGTTGGTATTTAGGTGTTAACAGGTTCTTTTTTTTAAGATTTATTTTATTTATTTATCCCCCCCTTGCTGTTTGTGCTCTCTGTGTCCATTTGCTGTGTGTTTTTCTGTGTCTGCTTCTCTCCCTTTGTTGCGTCATCTTGCTGCGCCAGCTCACTGCGCATGTTGCGCAGGCCAGGTTGCTTTCACCAGCCCCGGGGAATCGAACCCGGGGCCTCCCATATGGTAAATGGGAGCCCAATCACTTGAGCCACATCTGCTTCCCAGTTAATAGGTTTTATGTGTAGGTACATGTATAAGAAGAATTCTAGATAATTTTAATTTTGAATATGTTGCTAATTTTTTGTAAAACATAAAAATGTTGCAGAATTCAATTGTTCTCTTCTGCAGACTAGAAGGGAACTGTGTGCTCCTTTCTATGAAGACACAGGAGGTGGTAGCAGGATGGAGACAGACTTATTTGCTAAGACTAGATCTGATGAAAAGATCTAGATTCTAGATACACTGTGATGGTTTGAAGTTGTATGTACCGCCAGAAAAGTATGTTCTTAAAGTTAATCCATTCTTGTGGGTGTTGACCTATTGTAAGTAGGATCTTTTGGTGACAAGGATCTTAAGATGTACACCCACACCATACATTGTGGGTCTTAATTCTTTTACTGGAGTCCTTTATAAGAAAATGAAATTCAGTCACAGAGGGAGAAAGCCACGGAAGCAAGAAGCTGGGAGCAACAAAACGGAAGAGCAGAAAGATACCAGCAGATACCACTATGTGCCTTGCTGTGTGACAGAGGAGTCCAAGATCACTGGCAGCCAGTCTTCAGGAGGAAGGTATCATTTTGATGATGCCTTAATCTGGACATTTTCATGGCCTTGGAACTGTAAGCTTGTAAGATAATAAATTCCTATTTTAAAAGCCAACCCATTTCTGGTATATTGCTTTTGGCAGCCTAGCAAACTAGAACAATTCCTTGGCCTTTGGAGCAAAAAAAAAAAAAAAA
>JAQZBX010095341.1:0-11920 GCA_029593785.1 Cabassous unicinctus
GGGGTCCAGGTTCAATCCCCGGCCCCAGTATCAAAACAAAACAATACAAAACAACATAATTTGGCAAGTTTGACTGCAAGCAATGGGGAGGCATTGGAGGTTTAAGCAGGAGAGGGACCTGCTATGGCTGCACTGAGAGAGAGGCCAGGCTGCAGCAGGGAAAATGGAAGGGAGGCGGGCAGCCTGGCGGCCCAGCTGCAGTGAGGTGACAGATAGAAGCTGCGGAGAGCTTGGGCAGAGGCCAGGGAGCTGTGGGGGTGTCAGGGGTCTGAACCCAGCACTGGGGAGGGACCGCTCTGCCCCCTCAGGCATCCAGAAGGACGTTGCTCTCTCCCCAGTGCCTGGAAGGGGTGCTTCCCTCCTCACCTCAGGCTCCCGAGCCAAAGCCCAGGAATTCCCAGACCCTCCTGACCGTCCTGGTGCTTCCGGAGAGGATGCTGGGGACTCTCATTGGTCCCAGCTGTGTTTAAGTGCCTCTTCCTGGAAGTGGGATGGGCACCAGCTTGGCAAGGCCGGCAGGGCCAGGGAGGAGGAGGCATCAGATCCGGGGCCCACGAGAACCCTGAGGGAGGCAGCAGTGGGGTGGGAGCAGGTGGGCTGGAGCGGGCTTTGCGTGGGGTCCACAGGGACCATTCCCGGCCCAGCACCCCTCCCCCAGGGCCGTGAAAAGCACCCAAGAGCTCAGGGCTGAGGGCTCTTGAGAAGGGAAATTGTCTTAAAAGTCTTAGAGAGCCCTAAGGGTTACCGTGTCCTGAGTGCGCACAGAGCGCACTATCGTGCGCCTGTGCCTGGTGTGCCTTATCCCATCTTAGCCTTAAAGCAATCTTAGTAAGGTGGGTACTGGGCCTTAGAGAGCTGGACTAATGGGTCCAATATTACACAAGAAAGCAGGCAAGGGAGTCTTATGAAATTAGATTAGAAATCAAGGTATAGACAAGAGAGCAAGGTTGGAAGAGTGCCCACGCCTCCTTTGACCCCAGCTCAGCTCAGCCTGGTATGCACAGCGTCTCGCAAAGGCCCTGGGAGGGGGGCAGCCCCTGCAGCAAGTGGCTAGTCCTGATCTCAGGTTCTCAGCTGCCCGATGTGGAAACTGCCCAGAGATGTCCTTCCAAATACAGCATTGTTGATTGCCTTGAACTGAGGCTGTGAGGGAAGGGAGTGGATCCAGGCAAGGTGGACCCCAGGACAGGGGAGGTGACCCCAGTGCACCTGTGGTTGAGCCCTTGGAGACAGGATGAAAGCAGGCGGGCAGTTCTCCAGGAGGGGGCGCGGCAGAGCAGGGCGAGGCCCATGGTCAACTTTCCAAAGGGCAAGCAGGACTCAATTCCATCCCAGAACCAAGCAAGGGTGTCCCGGCTGGGAAGAGGCTAGAGGTTGATAGAACATCTATCAGCAAGGGATTCAGTACCCAAGAGAGAAGGCTTGGGGTCTCCCCTGGGAGACATGCTGGCAGGTCGAGAGGCAAGGGGCTGGCTGCGGTAGTGCTGCCCCAGGGTGATAAAAAAGATGGCGTTCCTGACTGTGGCCAAACCTCATCGGGGGCCCTGGGGTCCACACCCCAAGATCCTTGATGCAGATCTTGGAGGCAGGGGAATGGACATCATGGCCTCCTTCTCCCACAAGCCTTGTTCTGTGGCTGCAGGAAAGAGTTGGCTGTGTGGGGAGGGGCGGGCACCATTCACTCCCCAAATATTTACGGAGAGTGTTCCTAGCGCTGGGCCTGGAGCCAGGGCCCTCGGGTCAGGCCCTGCTGTGTCCATTACTCTTGTCGCCTTCAGCGGAGCAGGTCCGGGACCCAGGGAGGGGAGGTCGGGGAGGCAGGAGCTTGGCTCACCCTGGCTGGGGTGGGGGGTGCAGAACAGTAGCCTGGGCTGGCCCCTCCCCCCAGCCCACCCGCCTGGTAGGAATCTGGCTGGATCCCCAAGGGCTCAGAGGAGGGGGTGGGAGGCTGGGCAGGGAGAGGGTCTCCCTGGGCCTCAGGATGGGGGTGGGAGCAGCCTCTCTTGTCTCCCTGGCCCAGATTCTCCAGCCCCCCAAGAATGGGGCTCCCTCAGGGCCAGGCTGGGTCAGACAAGCTGCTGCCTGCCTTACATCCTGGGCAGGAGGCAGTCCCTGGAGGCAGAGCTGACAGGAAAAAATAATTAAGGCGCTCGACAGGGGTGGGGGAGCTGCCCTGGGCCCCGTGGGCCCTGACAAGCAGAGCCTCCCAGAACACACCCTCACCTCACCACGGCAGGCCTTACACACACAACCAGGGCTGCCCGTGGGCGTGGAGAGCTGGGGCGCCCCCCTCCAAGGTTAGGGTGTCCAGGGGCTCAGACCTCTGCTTCTCCACAGCCCCTGCCCACAGCCCCTGCCTGAGTTCCTTCTGGAGCCTTCTCTCCGGCTCCCCCTCCTCTGCCTCAGTCACCCCACTTTCATCCCCTAGTCCTGTCTCTCCTCTTTGCACAGACAGGCTAGGACAGGAATCCAGGCGCCCGCCCACCTGAAAGAGGTCTGGTGGGAGGAGGGGAGCTAGGCCAGGAGAACTGGTTGTTGATTCTCCTGGAGCACTTTGGGCCCTTCCCTGTCCCTTCCAGCCCCCACCTGTGCCCTGGGAGGCTTGGGGTGGGAGTACAGGAATAAATGACACCCCTACCCTTTGGTGTGGTTTAAATAGCTGAACATGGATTTCAGCCAGGCCTTCTCCCCACCAGGTAAACACCTGCTCCCTTCCCCCACAAAGCCATCCTTTCCCCCACACTCCCCCAGTGGAAGAAGCTGCCCGTCTGCTTCCCAGGAGCCCGCCTTCTGCCTCAATCTCCCCCATGAGGGGTGGGGCTGTCAGTCTGAGCGCCTCCAGGTCCCCTGGAGCAAAGGGCCCTGGCTCAGTCCTCCCCTCTCCTCCCCTGGACCTGGGCTCCCCCAGCCGGAACTGGACCTCAGGGGAGCTGGGAGCCTGGAGCTGAGAGAGGTCCCCAATTCCTGTCATTCAGGGCGGGGGTTCCCAGTCAGGGAGACGAGGGTAGGTCCACCGGGGAATGAGGGTGTTTGAGGGGAAAAGCGGCTGCCATGGGCATCTGAGCACCACCCCCAGTCCCCTCTAATCCCCAACCTCTCCCTCTCCCTCCCTCAGGATGTCTTCCAGATGGGGCTGGCCCCTGGTTGCCAGATGTCAGCCAGCATCAGGTGAGAGACAGGCAGAGGAGGCCCACAGTTGAGATAGGGGCCTGGTGTGGGTCTGGGTGGCTGAGGTGGGTGGGAAAGCCTCTCCGGTGCATCTGGGAGGACTTGCTGGAGGAGGTGGCATTTGGAGATGGGCCTTGATGAGGAGGGTCCCCTCAAACAGGGCTCCCATCTCTCTTGGGTACCTATGAGATGCTCCTGCTGCACCCTCACCCCCACCCTACACAGACCTGGAGCCTCCTTACCTGCCAAGGGCTGCTGAGGTGATGTGAGGGTGTGTTCAGGGAGGCTCTGCTTGTCACCGAGCACAGCACCCTCCGTGCCCTCCCGCCCACCCACCCAGGGCCCGGGCTGCTCTCCACGGCCCCGTCTCCCACACACCCCCAGTGTCTGTACCTGTGGAACGCAGTGAGCCACCCCCTCCCACGGTTCCTGCAGATTGACGGGGGTCATGCGGTGACATCCCCGTGAGAGGGAGCCCCTGCACCGTGCATCTGGATTTGAACGCCAAGCGGGAAGCAGCAGGAGCAAAGCATGCAGAGCAATGCCATCTCCAAACTGTGAGGGCACATGAGGTATTTGGAGTAAACCTCCCCCCACCCCACCCCCGGTTCGCCCTGGGGGAGCTGCAGCTCTCTGGCCTTCAGTCTCAGCTCCTGACTTCCAAAGCAGCTGCACTTGTCTCCCAGCTCCTCAGACCAGCTGACCTCTCTCCTCTGGCCGCCATTTAATCCTTTGTTTCCTTGGGTTCAGAATCCACTGGCCCGAGGACAGGCTTGGGGCAGGGGATTGCAGGGTGGAGGGCTCCCTCAGGCCTCTGGATGCCTGCTGGGCCAATCTCCACGGCCTCCTCCATCCATCGTGGCCTTGGCCACCGACGTCCTCCATGTGTCTTTACGCCTGGCCGAGAAGGTCTTCCCCCCACAGCCCGTGCCAGGCAGAAGGGGCTTGGAGAAAGTCTGTCGAGCTGGACTGCTTCTAATTTCCCCTGCTGGTTTTCCATGAAACCCAAGGGTCAGGCACCTGGACGCCCTGAATCTTCCAGACATCCAAGCTCACCTCCCCCTTTCTGATGACAGAACCACACTGGAGCAGCTTAAGCGCTGCCCACCCCGCCACTGGACGGCAGCACCTCCAGTGAGGCTAAGGGTTCTGGGCACGTTGCCTTCTCCCGCTTCCCTCCCTGATTTCCTGCTTTTGCTGAATTCTCCACTTCCTCTTCCCATCTCACCTGTGCGGCTGTTCTCTCTGAACTTTGTCAGCCCAGGTGTGGAATGCAGCCCCCCTTTCGCTTTGATTCTCCCTAAATACTATTCACCCAAGGCATGAGGGTGGGGGCAATGGAGGAGGAGGGCAAGCCGTCCATCACTGAGTATCAGATACACGCCCTGTCCTCTTGTGGCCATGTTTTCAATCTCCCACCATCTTATCGCCATCTCCCCGCATCTCCTCTCAGGGACTCTGTCCTGAGTGATGTCCTGAAACTTTCCCAGGAATTCTCCCAGGCTATTAGCTAGAGTCACTCCACTCTCCCAGCTCTGGGAGGTGGTCTCCTGTCATCTCCACAGAGGACTCTGCAAAGTCTTTTCCCAGACAGAGCCCTCTCCCTTAGAGGAAGTGCCAACATTTTACAATAATAAAGCTTTTTCCTTCCCATTCCACACAGGTGGGGAGCTGAGACCAAGAAAGAGAAAGCAACTTTCCCAAGGCCTCACAGAACAAGGATGAAAGCAGGAACAAGAATCCAGGACTTTTAATTTCCCATCTAAGAGCTGTGTGACTCTGGGCAAGTTAATGAGTCTCTCTGGAGCATCATTTTACTTTATTTTAATGCGAACATTTTGTTGAAGTGAAACCTACAGTCAAAAAAGTGGGTGTATTTTTCACAGAATGAACACACCTGTGTAACCAGAACCTAGCTCAAGAAATAAAATATTTCTAGCAACCCCCAAACCCCTGAAAGTAACCACCATCCTGACTTCGACCATTGGAGATCAGTTTTGCCTGTTTTTGAACTTTATATCAACAGAATCATACAACACATGTACTTTTGTGTCTAGCCTCTTTTTTTTTAGGGAATACCGAGGATTGAACCCCAGACCTAGTATATGGGAAGCAGATGTTCAACCACTGGGCTACACTCGCTCCCCAAGCCTCTTTTTCTCAGCATTAAGTTTGTGAGATTCATCCAAGTTGTTTGTAGTTGTCATTTGCTCACTCACATGAATATGCTACAGTTTACTTATTGGGGGAACATTTTTGTGCACGTCTTTTGGGGCATATCTGTATGTTTTTCCGTTGGATGCATTCCCAGATGTGGAATTGCTGGGTCATCAGTGCTGCAAACATTCAGCTTTAGTTGATCCTGCCATAAAGCTTTCCAAAGCAGTTGCGCCTATTTCAACTCCAAGTTGGGTATGAGAATTCTACTTGTTTCCTATCTCTGCCAGTATTTAGTCGGGTCAGCCTTTTTCATTTTAGCTCATCATGATTTAAATTCACATTTTCCTGGTTGCTAATGATACTGACCACCTTCGCATATGTTTAAAGGCTATTAGGGAAGTTTCATTTGTGAGTGCTCTTCAAGCCTCCCGTTCACTTTCTATTGGTTGTCTGTCTCTTTCCTAGTCATCTGTAAGAGTTCTTTTATATTCTGGACACATGCCCTTTATTAGGTATATTATTGCAAATATCTTCTCCAACTCTGTAGCTTGCCTTTTCATTCTCTTAATGAGAATGGAGAATAATTTTTCAAAAAATTTTCCTTTGTAGTCAGTACTTTTTGCATCCTGTTTAAGAAATCTTTGCCAATCCCAAAGTCATGAAGATATTCTTTTACATTTTCTTCTAGTTGTTTTATCTTTTATAATTATATCTAAAACCCACCTGGAATTTATTTTTGTGTATAGAGTGAAATAGGGATCAAGATACTTTTTTTCTATATGAATATCCAGTGGACCTGGCCCCATTTATTGAAAACACCATTTCTTCTCCCAGAATGTCATAGCAGTGTCACCTTTGTAAAAAACCAAGTGACTGTATTTGTGTGGATACATCACAGGCTCTCTGTTCTATTTCACTGGCCTATTCTTTGCACTGATACCACACTATCTTAATATCTGGTAGTGAAAGTCCTCCAGCTTTGCTCTTCTTCAAGAAGAAGTCTTTTGCCTTTCCATACAAACTTTAGAATCAGCTTGCCAATTTCAATACACAGGGAGTAGCTGTGGCTCAAGTGGTTGAGTGCCTGCTTCCCTCATGGGAGGTCCCGATTTCAATCCCCAGCCCTGATAGCTAAAAAAAATTTCAATATACAAACAAATTGCTGGGATTTTGATTGGGGTTGCATTGAATCTGTAGATTGATTGGGGAGGATCGATATCTTTACAATATTGAGTCTTACAGTCTATGAACATAGTATAGCCCTCCATCAATTCCAGTCTTTTCAACTATCACTAAACAACACTCTGTGGTTTTCTATGTTGTAAGTGACCTTGCACCTTTTTGGTTAGATTTATTTCTAGGTATTTGATATTTTTATGGTGTGTAAAGAGTATAGTTCTCTTAAGTCCTTTTCCTAATTGTGCATTGGTAATCTAGAAGAAATCAATTGATTTTTTTTTTTTAAAGATTTATTTATTTTATTTATTTATCGCCCCCCCCTTGCCACTTGTGTTGCTGTGTCCATTCGCTGCGTGTCTTCTCTGTGTCTGCTTATCTCCCCCTTGCTGTGAGGCCTTGCTGCATCAGCCCACAGTGCCGCGCGAGCCGGCCTGCCCTCACAAGGAGGCACCGGGAAACGAACCCGGGGCCTCTCATATGGTAAACGGGGGCTCTATCCATTGAGCCACACCCGCTTCCCTGATTTTTTTTTTAAGATTTATTTATTTAACTTTATCCATTTTAAACCACCCCCCTCCCTTTGCTGTTTTTGTGTCCATTCGCTGCGTCATCTCCTGCCTCTCTTCTCATCCTTCTCCTTCTGTCTTCACTGGGATTCGACCCTGGGAACCTCCGATATGGGAGAGAGGCATTCTGCCACCTGCGCCATCTCAGTTTCTGGTTGTTTCTTTTTTGGCATGTCTTGTCTTGGCTGTCCCCTGTGTCTGTCTCCTGCTACGTCACCATCTTGCTGTGTGGCTCGGTGGGGCCTGGCACGCCCACATGCCTTCTATATTTTTTATTTTACTGGGAGGTCCCAGGGATCAAACCCAGGTCCCTCCATATGAGAGATGGATTCCCAACCATTTGAGCCACATCTGCCCCCCGAAATCAATTGATTTTTTATACTGATCTTGCATCTAGTTACCTTGCTAAATTCACTTATTTATTCTAATAATTAATTTTTAAAAAATTCTCTATGTGTACCATCAGGTCATCTGTAAATATCGGCAGTTTTAGTTCTTCCATTACAATTCTCATAACTCTTTTTCTTGCTTTACTGCACTGTTTGGGACCTTCATTGCAGAGCTGGACAGAACTGGTGGTAGTGGGACTTTTGTCTGGTTCCTGATCTCAGAAGGAAAGCTTCCAACATTTTGTCATGAAGCATGCTGTTTGCTGTTGGGATTTTTTTGGTACACCTGTCTGGTAAGAGAATGGAGCAGGGAACACAGAGGGAGGGGGGCCCTGGGAGTGGCCTGTTCCTCAGTTAAAAACAACAAAGTTATCTCTAAATGAGGAACACCTCCAGGAAGCCTGTCCTCCCAGGCCGCCTCAAAACCTGGTCAAAACTCCAGTCTAGTCTAGGTTGCTGAGGAGGCCCCTTTGGCTCTAGAACATGAGACCACCAGTCCATCCCTTTCATTCCTCAGGGAAACTGAGGCTCAGAGCAGGATAGTGACTAGCCCCTGGTCACACAGCAGGTTAGTGGTAGAGTCAGAATTAGAATCCGAGTTTCTTGATCCCAGCCACTTTCAGCCACAGCACTGCAGTCAGGAGTTGGAAGATGGCCAAAGAGCAGAGGGATGTGCGCGTGACTGTTTTAGGAACAGGACAACTTTGTCCAGGTCCTGGGCCCCGATCCCCACGGATGCTGCCTAAAGAAGGTGGGCAGGCAGCCCTTCTCCCAGCAAAAGAGGAAGAGGGGCCCAAGGCTTGGACAAAGCTGTGGGTAGAGGTAGGAGGTAAGTGGAGGAGTCCTGTGCATTTTGGAAGGGGCTTGGGGAGCTGTCTCTCCAGGGCAGCAGGAACACCCAGACCACTGGCCTGGGAGGGCTTTAGTGACCTAGGACTGTGCTCCCAGGGAAGGGAGAAGCCCACAGCCAGAGAGGACCTGGCTTGGCCCCAAGACACACAGGGAGACAGTGCAGAGCCAGAAGCAGGTCCCAGGGCTCTTGGCTGCCTGGGAAGGATAGAGACAAAGGTCCTGCAGGGAACCCAGATGTGGACCCCCGCACCCCCACGACTAACTCTGGGGATGGCAGGCAGAAGAGGGCTGAGAGAAGGAAGAGACAATGGGAGGGAAGGAAAAACAGAACAGACTCTTAGAGGCAGGGGTGAGAGGAGTGAGGGCCCTGGGGGCACACGGAGGGGGGCTGAGCCCCGGGAGGACGAGGAGGATGAGGAGGGAGAAAGTGGAGCAGACCCAGACGTGGTATGACAGCCAAGCAGCATTCTTCCCTTCTGGCCACCCCACCCCCAGCCTGCCCACTGGGAATGTTTGGAATGTGATGAGCTGATAAGACCGGGACTCCCACTCTACCTGGCATGGCTCACTGGGGGTGGGGTGTATGCCACCCACTTATCAGAGGGATTTTCTTGGGGGTGAGTGGGGAAGATGTCAATGGATGCAATCCCAACGGAGGAACTGCGTGGAAGGTCTGAGGGAGTGATGCCCCTTATGCGGGGCAAACGGCCAGATGCCAGGGCCGTGGGCATGCCAGATGCTTCCCAGCTGAGCTGCGCAGTGAGTCAGAAGGCACGGGGCCTGGGCTGAGTGAGGGGGTTCCCGGTCACCAGGGAAGCTGGGGTAAGAGGAGGGGGGAGAAGGGACGGAGTCACAGGGAAGGGGTGCTCTTCCAGAAGACGGCACCATGGCTCCTGGCAGAGGAAGCCACATGGAGGACCCATCCAAAGAGCGACCCCCAGTGGGTGCCACCCCACCCCTGCTGGGTGTGCAGTCCTGTTCCAAAGGAGCAGACTGGGGCTCCTTTGGTCCTCGTTGAAGTGGGCCCTATTGAGCCTTGGCCTCTGGGCTTCCAGGCAGATCAGACCGAGGCTGCCCTCGGGAGCCTGCACTCAGGAGGGGGTGGGGTAAGCAGCCAGGGAATGGACCCTGGGCAGTGGGGGAGAAGGGCGGGGCAGGATCAAGGCTTGAGGAAGGGAGAAGGGGTGCAGTGACCCGACCTCAAGACGTCCGGGACCTGCGCCTGCTCGGGGTACCCACTTTCTGCTCTCTGGATGGACGTTTCGGAGAAAAGCTGCCAGAAGACGGCAGAGGGAAAGGAGGGTGAGGGGGATGGACTGGTGGTTTGAGGCTGGGCCTGGATGGAGGAAGAAACAGAGATAGAGAAAACCTCAGCCCCAGGGACCGCTGTGCGGCTGCACCTGAGACGCGCTGTGGGCGACCTGAGACAGCGGGTGGGCAGCGACCCAAACCTGGGCAGGGCCCACTGCCCGCTGGCTCTCGTTGCAGAGCGGAGGGCGAGGGGCAGCCCCCCACGTGGCTGCGGTGGAAACCGAGCACAGACATGGGCCATGATGGCATTGGAGGGGGCTGCTGAGCCGGGAGGGCCTGTGCGCTGTGCTCAGAGCCAAGCCCTGGTCTTGGCCCCTTTTGTTTCCTTTTCACACTTAGCCAAATGCCTGCTGGCACACATGAGAATCAAATGTATCTGAGGACTAAAACGTGAATGAATGACTTGTGACAATCGACAAATCAATCAAGCAACCATTCATTGGAGTTAGTCCCAGTAGTCATCTTTCCAAAACGTGCAGGTGTGCCACCTGGTGGCGATTGCACCAACTGCAGCTCACGGTCAGGGACTGGCATCACCCTTCTTCACAGAGCAGAGCCCTGGATTGAAGCCATTGACACTGATCCCGGGGTCATCTTGTCCCTCCCCCTGCCTCCAGGCCATATGACCTTCTTGTCTCATCCACTTGGGCAATTTCCTCTTATTTTTCAAAACCTCCATGGAAAATCCTACCTGTGGCCTCACCTTTCTGTTGCCTCCTATTCCCTCTTGTCCTCCAGGCAGAGAGAGAACAAAAGGGCGCGCCTCCCCTCAACCAGACAGGAACGTGAGCCTTTGTCTGCCCAGGCTCTGCCCAGCCCTAAACACATCGGGTTGGTTGGGTTGTCCCAGGATGGGACATTATGCTCCTGCCTCTCCATTCACGTGAGGACGCTTAGCCTGCTTCTCCTCCCACCCCTTGGGCACCTGGGCAGCCCAGTGGGCATCTGGGGCCCAGAGCCCCACTCTGCCGTTCACCCCGTAGAGCTGAACGACGGGGGTACCCACCAGGCCTGTGGTGAGCTCAGCAGCTGTAAGACCGGGAGACAGGAGACATCATTGTGTGGCTTTGGGCAGGTTTCTGACCCTCTCTGGGCCTCAGTTTCCCCATTTGTAGAGTTTGGGGTGCCTCTGCACCTGACATTTTGTGGCTCTACCTCTTTATGGCTGGCTGACATCCACTGCATTTCTTTTCTCCTTCCCACAGGCCCAGTTTTCATAGCTGCCCCCACCCCCATCCTTTTCTCCCCCTCTTCCACCCTCCAGGGCCAACTGCAGAACATGCCATAGCTTCTCAGATGTCCCCTTCCTTTGTGTCTCTATAAAAAAACAACCCAGGGTGATGAAGTCCTTGGTTGCCTTTCTTCCCATCCTCCTTAGTTACAGAGAATCCCACTTGTAGTGGGGGCAGCAACGTGTTCAGATGAAAGGCCTCATTCCCCAGCCTTCCCCGCAGGTAGGAGTGTCCCCCAAAGTGCTACGGAAGGCTTCAGGAAGGCTTTTTAGGGGCTGCCCTCTGTGCTGCAGACTACTTCAGCCATCCTGGACGTGAGATGACCTTGAGCTTGGAAGCCAGCCCTCCCTGGGATGTTTGTCTTGCCTTCTCTACTTCAGGTGTCTGGCTGGGTTTCCTTCTTCCTCCCACCCCTTTCCAACTTCTGTTTTTTGTAGCCTGACATGTAGCAGGGCTAAGGCATTTTGCTAAAGGTTAAGAAGTAGTAGACACTTTTTTTTTTGCATGATAAAATGCAAAAAAAGATGTCCTGGCAAGAGACCAAGTCTCATAGGGCTGATGATCTTTCAGCTGCAACTTCCTGAGGCCAGGCCCCCAGACGGGCATCTACCCCAACCCTTCTCCACCCTCTGCTCCCCACCAACATTGCTCATGAGAAGCCAGCCACAAAGGAGGTGGGGACTTGGGAGATGGGGGTGTGGAAAGGACTGTGAGGGAGGGAAAGGAAGGTGAGTGGATGAGTGAGCTCCTGGCCGTCTCTGTTGGCCAGAAACTTGACCATGAGATGTACCCCACGAGGGCAGAGGACGTAAGGCCTTGTGCTTGTTAACAAAGCTTCCAAGTCTCTGCCCCTCCATAGATTCTGCATGGGTGGGAATAAACTGCTTGAACCCCACCCCCCAAAAAAGGTGGGACTGAGCATTTTTCAGAATCCCTCGAATCTGCATGCCTATGGCTATGCTGCCACCCTCCCCCAGCCTTCCCGTCCCAGTGCCCTCACAGCTCATATCTGAGGTCGCTGAGGGCTGAGACCACATCTCCATTGCCTCCCTAACCCTTTACC